>SRPY01000774.1:0-15871 GCA_018360145.1 Claviceps africana
TTTTTTTTCGGCAGCGCACCTCGTGTTAGTTGTTTGGTTGGGCGTGTGCGTGTTTGGGGTGTTGGAGATGGGATGGGAGAGCTGAGGAAACATGACGACGAAACAAGAAAAAAAAAAAAAGGGGGAGTAAACAAAAAACATGGAGATGAAAAAAAAAAAAACCATACCCCGGATGACTCGTCGCGGGCTCTCCCCCCCCGACGACAACCCCTCCCTCCGCATAAACACCAACGTCCTCCGCTCCTCGATATCCCACACCCCCGCGCCTCCGTCCTCATCCCGCGCGTGCCCGAGCCCGTACCTCCGCCGCACATGCACAAAGACCTTGTCGTCGCCCGGCGCGCCCCGGACGTCCACCCCGCCAATGTCCTCCCGACAGCGCCACGGCCTGCCGTCCAGGACGAGCTTCTTGTCCCAGCCCGGGTGGAAGATGACCTCGCCGCCGGCCCACATCCGTCGGGGGTAGGCCGCGCCGGGGGAGTGGTCGGGGTCGGCGCCGTCGGGACCGAGCTGCGACGGGGCCGCCTGGATGGGGAAGTAGACGAGGTGATGGCCCTGGGGCAGGATCCGCGCCGGGGAGCCGATGGCCGGGGTGGAGGGAGGCGAGGGGGTCGAATGGAGGAGGTCCGAGAGGGTCGTCGTGAGGAGGTGCGACGGCATGGGCGTGAGGTAGTCGGGGATGTGTTTGGGGCCACGGGACTGGAGGTGGGGGAAGGGGGAAGGTGAGGACGAGGAGGACGAGGAAGATGAAGATGAGGAGAATCGACGAGTCGACGGCACGGATCGGCGGCACCGCGGGCACGGGAGGGAGAGAGAGGACCTAGCAGGCCGTTTCATCTTGGCGGGACATCTGGCGCGGGCCAACGGATGACGACTGAGCCTGTCTGTCTGGAAGACGGGCGGAGATGGGATGGCGGTTGGTGGTTGGTGGTTGGTGGTGAGAACTCCCATGGTGGTGGATCTTGACCGATTGGCGGCCGAGTCGAGTGGACGGGGTTGCCCCACATTGCATGGGTCGAGTTCCCGCGATACGCACACTGGGACATGGGATGGGTGTCAGTCATCTACTTTGGCGTCGTTGAGGCGAAAAAAGAAAATAAAATAAAATAAAATAGCGAGAGGGGAAAAAAAAATCATCTTCATTCAAACCCGCCATTTCTATCAAGCGTCGTCACCAGCCCCAGTCAACCTGCCTACCAAGAATCATTCCAAACACCCTTTCCCCCCCTTGGGACATCCAGACACCAAGCTTTTCCCGTGCCAACAAATAAATTGTCTCCTCAAATTCAATCTCGTCTTCTCTTCGTCATTTTTCTCCCCCCTACAAATATCCCCTCCCCAGACCCGAGACCAACACAAAGATTCGTTAAGCGGCATTGCATGCTCGATCCTCTTGACCTCTCAACCTCTCAACCAACAAAGTCGGTGGAAGAGGCGACATTGTTCTTGGCCGCCCAAGTCTTCAAGTCGCCCTTGAAGTTCTGGAGAGCCGCGGACAAGCTGAACTGGGAGCCAATGCCCTCGACTCGGTGAGTAGAGTTGATGTTCTTGACCAGGGTAATCTGATAACAGCTGGCGCTACCCTGTCGGGAGATGATGGTGGAGTAGGCAAGGAAGTACTCCCAGATCTGTTTTGCCATTTGTCGTGTCAGCAAAGCAACGCAACGCAACGCAACGGAGATGGTGAGATCGGGGGCGGAGCGGTCGGTCTGCTCGCATGCATCTATTCACTTACGCGGTACCATCGCCTGCCGTACTTGGCCGCGACCTTGTCGCGATTTCCGATCCAGTTACGGTACCACCTCCACAAGGTGGCAGAGTAATGAACACCAATCGTGTCAATCTGCTTGATCTCGAAACCGGCTCCCTCGAGCTGTCCAACGACCCAGCCCAAGGGGGTGGAGGCATCGGCACCAGGGAAAATGTGCTTGTTCATAAAGAGACCCCAGATGAGATCCTCATACTGCCACGGCCTTCGGAGACCGGCGATTTGCAGGAAAAAGACACCATCGTCGTCAAGCATGTCGTAAATCTGAGTCAAGAAGCCCGAGAAGTGACGAACACCAACGTGCTCGGCCATTTCCAGACAGGTAATCTTGTGGTAACCGCCCTCGGGGACGGGAATGTCGCGGTAGTCCATGCAGAGAATCTTGCTCTGCTCCTCGGTGACACCGACCTTGCGCATGGCGCTGTTGCCCCAGGCAGTCTGGTTACGACCCAACGTGATTCCGGTGACGTGAGCGCCATAGTTTTCGCTGGCAAAGCGGGCAAGAGTACCCCAACCGCAGCCGATGTCCAGCATCCTCTCGCCCGACTTCAACCCGATCTTTTCACATACAATAGCCAGCTTGTTGTCTTGTAGCTGTTCAAGAGTCTCCTCCTTGTTGATGTCGGAGATGATACCGGAGGTGTAGATCATGCGAGGGCCGAGGAACCAACCGTAAAAGTCATCGCCGCGATCGTAGTGGTCTCGCACCTGTTCCTCGTCTAGGCTCAGGTTAGTCTCGGGGAGCCAAGGCACAAGTGGGAGGTCTAACGATGGCCAAGAAGAAAGAAGAAGCAAAGAAAGGAAAAGAAAAAAAGAACAACAACAATAACAACAACAACAACGGAACACAAAAAGCGGAGATGAACTTGACTACCTTGAGAACGGGTGTGCATGATCAGCTCGGGAATCAAGCCACACAAAAAAAACTTGAAGAGGCTGATGGTAAAATGGAAGCTTGCCCAGTCATGGCGGTACTCCATAACTTCGAGACAATCGCCCTTGAAGTCGACGTCGCCATTAAAATACATCTCATGGAAAGTCTCTAGAGGAATCTTGTTGGAGCCACGATACTTGGCGCGATCCGCTTCATTCTTGAAGTCGAGGTAAAACTCGACTGGGCGACCGGGTAGCTTGGCTTTCTCATTGCGCCTGGGACTAAGCGGAGGGACAATGAGCCACCACGCGCCCAGAAGAAGAGGGGAGGTGAGGAGGGCGAAGAAGATGAAGGTCTTGAAGCCACCGCCAACCTTCCACTTCAGATAGTAGGGCACGCCGACCAATATAGACAGTAGGAGCTTGTTGTTGAAAGAATCAGAGCCGGGGCCGTCGGCCGGTAACGGCGCGTTCTTGATGGCGGGATACTTTTACCACGTCACGGGTTAATTAGCAGGTTTTTTTTTTCTTTCCTTCCTTTTCTTTTTTGAGACGGGGGCAGGCAAGTAGCAGCCCATTGGATTGTTACCTCTGTGGTGCGAACACCGCAATCCCCGTCCTTCTCCAGCACGGGGGGATTGGCTTTTGGAGTTTCGATAAACTCGAACTCGCTCTCACTGCCCGTGAGACTGGTGGGCTTGGACATGGTGGCGAACGAGACAGTCACCAAGCTGTCAATTGCGGTTTCTGCTCGACGTCGCGGGACGATGATGAAGAGTCGAGAGAAGGGGAGGCACAGAAAAGGGAGAGTGAATGGTGGAGGCGAGAAAGCCTGAGGCGGTCCGGCGAACCAACCAGACCAGACCTCGTTGGCCCTCTCGAAATGTCATACACATGTACGTGGTTGGGCTTGTCGTATTTTTTTTTCCTGCTCTAATTGGGCGTCCTCCACCGTGAGACTCTCCTCCAACGGTGCCATGGTCGTCTGTCTGTCTGTCTGTCTGTCTGTCTAGTGTGGTCCGGGTCCGGGTCTGGTCTGTTCTGGTCTGGTCTGGTGGACAGCTTGAGTATTGAGCATGTACAGTGAGCACAGCCCGGGCTCGGGGAATGAAGCTGACCAGTGACTGCTGCCGCTGCCGCTGCCGCTTCAGCTTCAGCTTCCATGTTTGCGCGCGACGCCCCCCTGCATGTGAGCTTCGGGGAAGGACCCCTGGGGGACTGGGCTGCTTTGAGACACGCAGCTGCCAGTGGCAAGCTCAGTTTACGCCGCGACGGGGGTTTCTGGTGGGAAAGAGAGGGAGAATGAAACACGAGCGAGGAAAGGGGTGAGCAAGCAAGATGCGCCATCTGCTACGACAAAGGACAATAGACAAAGAAAAGGGACCAGACTGTAGACCAGGCTGTATCGCCAAGGCCCTTCCTAGGAAGTAGGTAGGTACTTAAGGTAGGTGCCTAGCATACATTCAGTACCTACATAGGGCCATTGTCTAAAAAAAGGGTCTGGCGGCGGGTAAGCAAGAAAAAAGCAAAGAGTGCCTGTCATACGCAGGGTTCGAACCACCACCAAGGATGAACGGGGAACAAAAAAAAGAAAAGAGAAAGAAAGAAAGAAAACAAAAAAGAAGGGGGAATAACGCAGGGGGGACCGGGCGGCATGTCCGCGGCCACAAAAGCTCCGAATAATCTCTACGTCATATAGCGCAGATACGTGCACCATGCAATCGAGGCCGTGCACGATTCGTCCTTGGCCGTCACATCATTCGTTCTTCCGGCCACTGGCATAAAGGGGTAAAGGCAAATGCCTGCATCATACATACAACCATTAAGGCATTTGTTCTCTACATCCTCTTTTAGGCAAGTGCCGAAAATATCTGTCCTCTACGCAATAACAACAACCTAGCGGGCTGCTGTGTTTAGTTCATGACTCTTGGTGGCTGGTAATGGCTGCCAAGCCTATTCGTCCTGGACAAGACGGTCTGATCCGAGTCTTAGGGGAACGTACTTGTTGCCTGCACAATCCATAGAACAAAGTAAGTACCTAGGTACTTAGAAGTACCCACGTGAACTGTTCTCCGCCCTACCAAGGCGACGGGCGAATCGACTTGTCGTCAGTGGTCGCCCCTCCCTTCTTCAAAGCAAGTTGGCATCGAGCCTTCCTTTCCATCAGATAAAGGAAAGAGCTGCCTCCAAGTTTCTTTAATTTTCCGCTAGACAAGTCCATAGGCCCCATTAAGTTTGCCATGGATTGATTGAGTGGGGTCAATGGGCCGTGCTGGGGTGGGTCTCTTGGGTGGGCCTCCTAAGTGGGCCTGATGGGTGGGCCGCTGCTCCACCCAGAAACACGAATACGTAAACGAGTTGTCAGGTCCGGGTTTTGAATTGCACACCACCTTGCCCACCAGAGGGAAGCGAGGTCCCCAAGGTCCGCGATCCAACACATTCCGTGAAATCACATACGGCCGTATGATATCGCAGCCGACAGGAACATCCAGCCCTCAATCGACAACCAGCCACGATGTGGCACTTTCCCGCAGCTCGCCTCCACCGCAACCTGCCCTCGTCGAATAACGCTTGATGAAATATTGCAAATAACTTGAGCATATGTGGTTGTCGATCGGCTCCCGTCTGACCCGTTGTGAACGTCGATGATTTTGTTTCTCAGACTCGGCTCACTTGTGCAGGATCGCGAGTCCTATGCGTTGACAGTCTCCTTTTTTCCCTTGCCACCATGGCTCAAACCTGGCCTTGTCGCTGCTGCTTCCTTTTCAGACTGATGGGAGATATTCTTTTCCATGCCTCTCAGCTGTCTCAGTCGACTCGGTATCTACGCACAGCTACAGATTTGGGTTCGAAGTTTTGCGAGCGGATGACGCGGTGTTGGACCTAGCAGCCTTTGCGCCATCTGCGGTGGAATGTCTCATTGGACATTCGAAAACTCCAGGTCGAGTTTTATGGGGGGAAATGGCAACATCGGATGGCGGCGCTACAGAGTTGAGACGGCAATCGTGGCCCTACTCGAGCTTGCCTCTTTTGAACGACGACTCGCTCAAGCAAGATGAAAAGGGTTTTCCCATGCATTGTTTCGTTTGTTGGTCTTGTCGTCATTCAGCCTTGACGGATAATAGGGGCCCGGGGAATGGGTGGGTTGGCTGGGCTCCGAAAAAATAAACTAGCCCAGCCAATTCAGTCGACCGGTCGAAGCATCAGGCAAATTACCCGCTCCCCCATTTTACGTCTCCGGGTGCTTCCGAGTTTAGCACCGATCTTGCGAGCCGCCGTCGTGGGTCGGGCCGGGAGAATGGACGTGGATGTCGGGTCGTCGCTCGGCCGTGAGAAGTCCTCATGCACCAATTAGTACCGCGCAGCCCAGCCCGTTGTCGTGCAAGACGGGTCAAGCAGTACAGAACTTCACATGTACAACTTTGATATCGGACGCATCCTGACTGAGGGGACCTTGTGCAAGGCTAAATTAAATGGTGGCATCTGATCACAAAACGGAACCACAGGACATCAATACATGCATTGGGGACGTATTATCAGCCCTGGTCCGATTCATAGTTGACGCGTCAACCACGAGCACAAGCACACCATGAGCTTCTGAGCTTTCGCCACGACCATGGAAAGGTACTCACCCAGAGTCCACCATTCGGGGCTGAAAGCTGTTGATTGCCACTCGTAAAGGACACGTTACTTGGGCACGGGTGGTCTTGAGACACTTCTTCCACGTTTGCCATGTTCTCTCGGCCGACTTTCCGTACACGACGGCGGCGAGTAGACTGAAATCATGACTCTCACTACTCATGTGACGCGCGTGACAGCCCAAGGTTCAGCTGGAACAGCCTTGCCAATGGCTGCTCCAGAGAAACGATGCGGCATGATGGATACATGTAAGGAAAACGTTCAAGATAAGAAGACTTGCAAAGATTCTACATGGTATCCATGTACGTTTTACTCAAGAACGAAGCAGATCGCGTCGTCAATCACATTGTCGTGGAAAAAAGAGTCCCATGCTTTTTAGGGCGCCCCGCGACAACGTGCCGAGTTCTGTAACGAGTGCCACCCTTTGAGTCCTAAGTCCGCTTGGAACAGCGGACTGATGGACAAGTATATTTTTTTCGAACACTGCTCTGAAGCTCAAGGCCGCTTTTTACCGTCAAATGCTTGCTCTGTTCATGTGTCATCATCCGCCACTATTCACGCATGGTGATTTATCGCGCAAGGACATTCTCATCGGAAAACGGGACGGTGGTGATTACCCGGCTGGATGACAGCTGAATTGGGATCCGAAATACTGTATGCCGTGGCGTGCCGTGCCGTATTTGCGTGCGTCGCCTGGCAAGATGACATGTGCCGTGCATGGTTTGGCTTGTTAAGGCGAGGAGTGTGGAGCTAGAAGAGCAACGAGTCTGGCACCTCACGTGTGAGAAGTATCACCGACACTAACCAGGGAGCCGAGTGTGGAAGACACTCGGTGGAGAGGTTCTATCCAATCTCTTTCCAGGCCACGATGGTGACCAGTGGTCGGCGTATTGGGAAGAGGGCAGCGCGTAGCAGAACGAAGTTGATGGCTGAATGTTGGCAGGTTTCGACACGTGACTTTTTTATAACGTTGTACAAGCAATTCTTTTCTTCTTCTTCTTGTCTTATCTTTTCTTTCAAGAGCACCTGCGTCCATGTCAAAAACGGATAGATGGCAATCCAAGCGTGGATAGCGCGGGCGTAGTAAATCCGGAATGGTGGCCATATACCTGCTGATCATGATGATTGCGACGAAACGTTTGACTGCTCTCAGGCCGGTGAATCCCATGTACCGAAAAGCCGGGCAAGCCGTTGGTCAATCTGAGGAGAACGAGACGGCTTGAAAGAGAAGGGGAAAGGGGACCGGGAGCATTCCCTCTTTGCCGAGCCAAGGAAAGTGTGAGGTCATGAACGATGGTCTCTCGCCGCGAATGAAGCCGCACGTCGCATCACAATCGTGGTGAAAAACGAACGTGACTCATGAATTTCTAGATCTGCGAATGGGCTGGAAGTAATACTTACTACACGGTTACTGCTCTCAAAATGAGCCTTGTAATTCTTCTTACCCTACAGATAGATTTTGGAGTATTTCTTTAATTCAGCAGAAAATAAAACTTGCGTCCATTGCAGCGCAAGCCGTAACAATGCTTGTGCCTACTTGACTTGACTGTATGTACATGTTTCCTTTTCTTTCCCTTTTTTTTTTTTTTTTTTTTTTTTTTCCGCGATTTTTCATGGTTCACCCCCTCCAGTCGCCCCCAGAGTGGCACCGCATGACGTGACACGCGCATTGAATGACAATACCCGATCATCGGGCACACATCTGACACGCGTCGCGGTTTCCAGAACGACGGAACACGCCCCTGTCTTGCGACGCCCGTCGGCGCGCCCGCGTTGCAAAACGACACCCGAGTTTTTGCGTAGTGGTGAATGTCCAGAGACGGGATTTAATTGGGTCGACGTGATGACCCAGTCCATGCGATGAGACGCGCACGAGACTCCGTGGAAACGCATCTTGGGACTTTTACAAAAACCCTCCGCGAGGCATGCCGGGGCACGGAGCCGGCAAAAAGCAGCCGCGGATGAAAACCCTCGGTTGGGCTTTCGCGATCCAATAGGGGAAAAAAGAGAGAAAACGAAAAAAAAAAAAAAAAAAAAAAGAGGCACGACCGGGGGGGGGGGCTTGTTGCGTCATCACAAGAAAAGACATTCCTTCACGAAATCCCTCTGGGGGGGGAGACCCTTTTGCCTTCTTTACCATGGAGGGACTTTTGGGCGCAGCGACACATGACATGGTCGCGCAACGGGGCATTTTTTTTCTATCTGCCACCCGTTCCCTGCTAGCGAGAGAAGGAGCGAGGCCGTGGGGTCGGAGGTCTCATCTCTTTCATGCCCAGGGCTACGCCCAGGCATCCCCACTTTTCCTTGCAGAATTATTAGCGTAAATTGAAGGACCTCGAGATACTTCCTGGCATATAACAAACACATGTATGTATTCCCCTTCTACCACGTTTTTTACAATACTTGATACAATATGTATGTATAAACCCTTTTATTGGGACAACCAAGTGGCTTAGTATCCAGTGTAAACCTTCTCGGCCATCAAAGAGAATGCGGCGGAAACCATTATTCGCTTGTTTTTTTTTTTTTTTTTAGTTCCCCCTTTTTTCTGCGTGATAGGGAAAACATGGCTTTGCGTGGATTGCCCCAGTCACGTGTAGATCGGGAGCGGTGTCCGGGGGGGGGGAGGGGCTGGGGGAGGGGAGGTGGGGGGGTTTTCTCCTGCGGAGCTCATTGGTTCAATCTCCAACGAGAGTTCTCCCTTTTGAGCTGGGGCTTCAGCTAGTTGCTCGCGGGAGTGCTGTCGGAGCAAAATTGGCACCGAGGCTGGGATACGACGGCGATTGACGCACTCTGAAGGGTCCGAGTCGGCACAAACGAGGGGCACGGTTTCTGAAGCGCCAAGCTGGGCCCGCGGGACTGGGGAGAGCCGTCGCCTCGAGGTTGTGCCTTACGAGGGTGTTTTGGAGGAGGGGCCTCAGTCCGTGTATGAGGAATAGAAGACGGAAGCAAGGGGAAAAAAAAGAGGAAAAAACAAAAGGGGGTGACAGAACAGGCGGAAATTAAATATTTGTGTCATTCAACGGTTCGTTATTACGTGCTTGGTCGTCATTAACTAATTACACATGCCTTCCAAATTATAACGAGATATTTTTTTTTCTTTTTTTTGGTTCGTTTGGCCTCGTCTTATCCGTTTCGTTCCATGTTTCGACATCTTCTCTTTCATTCATCAAAAAGGATACGCCCTTTGCAGGAAAACATCCCGGTAGTACCCCAGCGGGAACATAACATTGGACCAATCCGTGGTGTAAAGGGCGGTCCGCTCCAGCTGGTTGAGCATAGACCACTCCACGGCCGGGTGAAGACCACCAGTGACGGTGGTGAAGCCAAGATAGTGTAGACCATTGTCCCATTCCTGGGAGTACCAGTACCCAAGGAGCGGGTGTGTGCCATCAAAGGAGATGGTGCTGAGGTCGGTCCTCGTCTCGTACGTCTCGTAATGCGACGTAGAGACGGCCTGGATCTTGGCGTCGGGGGACTCGGGTTCGTCGACCCAGACGATAGCGCATTGCCAATCGTACCGATGGCCATCTCCAGCACCGTTCTGGTTCTTGGGCAGGAACCATGCGTACATAAAGGCATGGTGCCCTTTGTAGGTTGCCGCGCGGATATAGACTTGGCCGACGCTATTGTTGCAGTCACCGCCTTCAGGGCCTGATGGTTTCAAGCCGCCACTACCCGACAGTCAGCATTGATTTCTTCGTTTTTTTCTTTCTTGACTCCATCGTTCTCTTCTCTTCTCTTCTCTCTTCTGTTTTTTTTTCCACTTCTATTTTCATTTTCATTTTAGTTTGCGAGTAGGGACAACCACGTACCTGTAGTCGCCTTTGCTGTCGACGGCAGGATATGGCCAGCACCCTTCTCCCTCGGTGTTGAAACGGGGCTGGAATTTCTTCATGTTGCGGCCAACAACGTTGTCGGGCAGACTCTCCGGAAGAGGGGCGATACTGTCGTGGGGCACCCCGAGCCCGCGGGCGAGAATGGGGTTTGCCGTGGCCATGAAGCCCGACAGGAGGCATGGCCAGGCGAGGAGCTGTTTCAGTTGCATCTTGGAATAGAAAATAGAGAGAAGAAGACAAAAGGGCGAGCGGAACCGGGTGTCCTCGCAGAATGACGAGAAAGATGCGAGTATGTACAACAGGAGACGCAAGGACATCAAAGAGACGAAACTCCTTGTCCTTTATAGTCGGACGCATCTGCGCAATGCTTTATGCTCCCAACCCCGTCTTGCTTTCGTGACTTATCTTGGTATGCCATGATTTTATCCGCGACCCCGGCTAGCCCAGCGGGTCTCGGCGAGTGGGAAGCGCCTCGACAACGTGGAGAACGGCGAGAACGTCGAGAACGTCGAGAACGTCGAGAGAGGTCGGGGAACCTGTCCGGCCTGAAGCCCGTGTTGAAGTCCGTCTGCCATGACGAGCACAGGACAGGCTCCGTAGATTGCCTTCTCGGCTTCCATCCTTTGTTCTCCCCAGGTCCATGTTAGCCGCGCTAGCCGATCATGTTCAGCCCCCACACATGAAGGTCTTTATCTCCTGCCGTGAGCAACGTGCCTGACGGCAGCGAGATTCCATCCTGGGCACCCTGCCCATGGGTCTTGGACTTGGGAAATTTTCTCACACTGCGTTGTTATGTGCACGTGTCATGGACCGGCTTTTTCCGCTCGTGTTGTACATACACATGAGTATATTGTATGTTTTCTTGCGTTGTGTTGCGTTGTGTTGTGTCGTGTCGTGTCGAGGCTATAGATAAACCCAGAGTTGTTCAACTAGCTAATCCGAGAGTTGTTATGGGTCCACAAGAGTTATGATAGGTCCGCGAGAGTTGTTGTGGCTCGACCCACAACAACTCTCGGATTAGCTACTTTATAAAAAATACATAGAATCCCACAACAACTCTCGGATAAAAATACATAGAATCCCACAACAACTCTCGGATTAGCTAGTTGAACAACTCTGGGTTTATCTACGCCCTAGTTGAACAACTCTGGGTTTATCTACGCCCTCTGTCGGGTCGTGTCGTGTTGTGTTGTACGGCCTGTTGGTTCACCCACAAAACGGGTCACGTGGACTAGCCCCTATTCGCTCCCTTCACACACCCCAGCTCGTGGGTTCCTTTTTTGCTTCTAGCATTATCACTTTGAGATGGTCCGGATAGCTCGTGCACTACAGAACCCTGTGGAGTCTTCGTCTTCTGTTTCCATTGGCTTGCGTGCTCCTTTAGAGGATTCCGCAACAATACCGTCTTTACCCTGGTCATGGTACTGCTGTCAAGTTCAAACAAAGCGTCGAGAGAGGGGGGGGGGAGCAGGTGATCTCTGAGAGATTTGGAGACGACTAGTCATGGCCACGTATCTACTATGAAGAAAAACGTGAAGACATTGCAACACGTAGAGTGCGCCTTTTGAATCATTGCCTGCCTTGACTGGGGTCGTTGGGCTAATCAAGCATTATTCCGGAAATTGCGACTGAATACGCACTTCGGGATCTGGAGGCTCACGAGTTGTAACCGTGTTTAGACAGGCTACTAGTAGCCACGGCTGAATCCCCGACAACAAATGACCCTGCACGCCGTCGCATGGCGTGAGCGCTGACAAGAGAGTCTTGTAGTATGCTGTACAATGTATGCATGTGCCTCTTTGCAATAATTCAGAGTCCTTCCACATCGCGACACGGCATCGCGGCATTCCTGGGTTCCTTCCCACAAGCCCGCTCGCTATCTGGAACGACCCTTAGTCCGAGCTGCCCTGCTATATAGCCTTGTATCCAACATGCCGCCGGAGATTTCCCCTGCTTTCTCTTTCATGCCGAGAAGACTACCCTCACTTGCTGGTAAAAATATGAGTCTACAGCTCAGCTGGGGTTTTTGCGAGTAGCTTAGCTGGGTCGGGGTGTCGTACCTCAGTTGACCTGGGAAACCGGTGGAGCCGTGCATTATAATTCAATTAGCTACAGTATTTCCTAAGGCCTACACCTATTTCTTAAGGCCTATATACACTAAAAGTGTTTTTTTTTTCTAGTCTATATATTAAATATCTATAGCTAATTCTATTTTAATTCTATTTAAGATTAATTTAAAATTAATTTAATATAGAGCTAAGTGAATTAGTCTTAATAACCTCTTTTATTATACCTCTTAATAGCGTTAACTTTATTTTTAAATAATATACTAGATAGTATAGATAATAATACCTTCTTAGATTTTCTATTTATCTATAATAATCTTATATAAAATAAAAACAATTCTTTAATAAATAGTAATAGTTTAAATATTAAAGATATTATAACTTTTACACTAAAGTATATACTTTAAAATTAAATATATATCTTTCTTAATTTAATTATTTCTTTTATATAACTAAAAATAAATTAAATATACTTAAATAATAAACTACTTATTCTCTTTAAATAAGGATTATTAAATACTATATTCTCTCTTTATTAAAATATATTATTTATATCTAAAGTATACTACACTACAATAATTTTAGAAATACTATATATAGGGCTAAAAGGCATTGCCTATATTATTCTAACTAAAGCGCTATTACTAGCTAACTTTAAAAGGCTTTAGAATATTATTTAATACAGTATATATTAATGTAAAAAAGCTACTATTACTATATATACTATATTAAGAGTTGTTTTAATAAAATATTATTAATATAAATATATTAGTAGTAAAGCTTACTTAAATCTTATATTAATTTTATATAATACTAAATATATAGTTATTATATCTAAGATACTAAATACTATATTAAAAATAAGAGAAAATATCTTAACTATAATAATAAAGAAAAGAGCAATTAGGTATATTTTTTTTTTAATATAAGCTTATATTTAATATTAATATTTTCTTTTTTTTTAGTTAAGTATTTTCTATTTAAGATAAATTTTAATGAAAGACATTATACTATCCCTTCTAAGATTCCTATTAATTAATTATAGAATAAGCAGAATATAGAGAAATTATACAATTTTAATAACTATATATTTGTTATATTAATTAATATATAGAAAACTTTAATTAAACCTTAAACTACTTTTTTAGTTTAATAAAACTTGAATTTATTAATTACTATAATATTATTTAAAGCATTATTAAGGATATATATATTAGTGATTTTAAGGAAAAATGCTCTTTTTTTATTAATAATATATAAAGAAAAACAATATATAGTAAATATTTAATTCTCTATAGTGTTATAATATTTAACTAATTTTATTATAGATTATAATTATCTTTAAAGAGATAATACATTTAAATAATTAATATATAATATTGTATTTAATATTTTTATCCTTTTATATCTTAAAATAACACCTTAGATAATTTTGCATTCTTATAGCGAGTATTAATACCCTCTGCTGCTACTAAATAAAGTCCCTTTATTAATTATATTAAGCCTTATATATATTATTTAATACATTAGCAAACTATATATTAGTTTAAATATATAGTTTATATTCTATTATAAATTCTATTTAGGATTAATTCTAATTTTAATTAGAATTAATTTAATATAGATATATTTCTTAAATTAATAGAGCTTGTATAGTTTATTAATAAGTATAAGGGTAAATGTCTTACTAATATGCATTATAGTCTTATTAATATTAATTACCTTTATATAATTCTTTAGAAAGAGTAAATTATTCTCTTCCCTTTAAAATTATTATAACTTACTGTCTTTTATAAATACCTAAAATAATAATAAAATAAATATTAAGTAAGTTATTATCTTCTATTTTTACTTTATATTTTACTAATAAAGTAGTGGATATAACACTTTATTAATAATAGTATATATTAGATAGTTATCTGCTTTTATAAATAATAAGTATTGCAATAGTAAAATACCTAAATAAATTAATTTTCCTTTAATATAAATTATAAGTACCTTTATAAGTTAGGGAATATTGAAATTATTTAGGTATAATATAGCCTTATACTTAAAAAAGGTATTGTTCTTTATATTTATTATATTTATTTATTACTAAAAATAAAATATAGCTATTTCCCTTCTTTAGGTTTTTATAAACAGTGAAATATATAATATATACTATTATATATTCTATATAGTATTTAAAATTTTATTTTAAAAGTTTTATATTAAGGTACAGTGAAAATATCTTTTATTATAATTTACATTAGATATTCTTTATATTATTAAAGTAATAGTAAACTAAAACTAGTAATATATATAAGGTATTTTTTTTTTTTTATTTATATAAATAAAATTACTAATACTTTATAGAATTAGGGCTATATCTTAAGAATTATATTAATTAAAAAAGGCGTGATTAAGAGTGACAAGTGTAATAATGCATTCGCTTTTGCTATACACATTTTTAATGTAGGGTGGAAAAATATTGTTTATATATAAATATAAAGCCTTTTAGAAAGCGTAAGCAATTACTTTCTTTACTAAAAGTAAAGTTAATTATATAATATAATAAGCTATATAGCTTAATTTTAAGTATATGCTTTTTTTATCTTTTATTATAGATATTTAACTATATATTTATAGAAGAATGGCTAAATATAAATAACTAGGTACAGTATAAATAACGCTCTATAATTTAGTCTGGTTTATACTAAGGAGTAATATAAATGCTTATAGATAATTAGGACTTACTTGCCTTAAATAATAATATAGTAGAAATTTTATATTTTAATATTTATTATTAATTTAAATAATATATCCCTTTACTTTATATAGTAAAATCCTATTATAAATTAAATTAGGATATAATTTAGAAGAATAGAGTAAAGTGTAGGTTTTAAATATAGATAAGTTATTATAATATATTATTATAAAGTAGGTTTATAAATTAAAAGAGTAGGAAAAGTAAGGCCCTATACTATATATAAAGTTAATTTACTATGTTATACTAATTTATTATAGAGCGAAAATAATAACACTAATGTAAACAACTTTTATTATTAAGTTCTATACTTAAAGATGATTTTAACTTTAATAATATATAAAGTTAAATAAGCTTATATAGGAGTAGCCTAAGTATTTCTAAACTAAAGCGCTCTTTATTACTTTTATTAAACTTTAATTTTAATAATAATAAAGATACTATATTAGATTATAGTGTAACATTAAGTAGTGTGCTATAGTTATATATAAGAAGTGTAAAAAGGAGGTATATAAATTAATCTTAAATTAAATCTAAATAGAATTATATATATATACTAAAATATATATAATAGTTGCTGTTTAAAGCTAAATTTACAATAATTTATAATATAATCCTAAGGCTAAAGTACTATAGATATATAAAAGCGCTAAGTAAATATTAAGTAAGTATAAGTAGAGGTAAAAGTAATTTAAAGAGATATAGTATATAAAAATAAGGAGTAAAGAGTAAGGCTATAACTTAAAATATTAAAACTTTAAGCTTAAATTGCTTAGGAAAATAACTAAGCTTTATTATCTATATAAGCATTTACTTAGCTAATACCTTATCTATAGTAATAGTAGTTAGAATATTTGAAATAAATTTTAATTATTTTAATATTAATTTTTATTATTACTTTAAGTTATATTTAATTAGATTTTAATTATAAATTAATTAT
>SRPY01000775.1:0-15811 GCA_018360145.1 Claviceps africana
GGGAGTTTTTTTTTTTTTTTTTTCTCTCCTCTTTTGGCTCTCTCTCTCCGTCTCTCTCTCCGTCTCTCTCTCCGTCTCTCTCTCCCTCTCTCTCTTTTTTTTTCTATTTCTTCTTCTCATCATCGTCTCCAAAAGGCCATCCCCAGGTCCACGCAAGGCAAACAAACCCTCAGAAACGCCGGCTCCGACTACATGTCCTTCACCAATCTCGGCTACCCCACCACGTTCGCAACAGAGGGCGATCCCATCATCCCCGGCTCCGTAGGCGCCCTCGATCCCTACGTCCACACCGAAAAAGACAGGCTGGACGTCGACGACGAGAGGGGGACGTTCTCGTTCGAGGTAAGCAGCCCCCCCCCCCCCTTTCTCTCCAGCGGGCCGAGGAGGCCACGATGCGCACGCAGAGGTGCCGCTTCGGCTGATCGTGTGAAACGCAGCACATGGCCCGATTCTCCGAGCTTGCCATTGCGTTTGCCATTGAGCAGGCGGGCTGGGATCACGAGTGGTGACCAGGTGGTGTCGGCGACGTGACTGAGATTCGTCAATGCTGTCAGGGGAACCTGCAACCGCGTACAGTTACCGGATCGTAATAAGTAATCCCGGAACTATTTTACACCAGTTGTGTGGGAAAATGTTGGGGATTTCCAGGAATGACTGTAGCAGCGCGCCGTTGGGCCTCACGAGGACGGCTGTACGCCTGGATTGCTTGCGTGGGCGGCTCCGTCAATGGTTTCGCCCCTATTCGGATCTGCGGTATTGTCGTGACGCAAGTCGATTGCGCACAGAAACCAAGTGCATGTATTCCCCCCCCCCCCCTCCCGGGAGAATCTTGATTTCCCTGGCGGATTCGGACAGATTGGGACAAGATGGTGTAGCGTTTATCCAAATCCTCGGGTCGTCATGTCCAAAGACGAGAGATAAACGGTCGTCTAGCAAACATCTGTCTTCCGCAGTGCACGTTGTCGTAGAATCGACAGCATTGCATTCCCCCGTCTGTCCATCCCGTGCGTCCTCTATGCCGAGCATCGGGAATGCATCTAGTCCCACGCCCTCACACTTTGCCCAACCACTCGAAAGGGAGATATCCTCGCACGTTCGCAGCAGTTACCCAAAGTCCCATTTACAACCCGCCGCCCAACTCATTTCCATCACACAACCACCCGCTCACTCCATCATACAATCACCCAACTCATCCATCACACAACCGCTCAACTCACTCACTCCATCACACAACCGCCCACTCCATCACACAACCCCCCCAATAAACTGCAACAAAGCCTGCGTGCCCGGCTCGACGCTCTCCCCAACCTTCTCCCCCCCCTTGTACGCCAAAAACGTAGGCGTCCTCGTCACGCCCAGCCTCGCCGCCAAACCCGCCAACTCATCCACATCGACCTTTGCGAACAAGACCCCCCCATGATCCCCACGATTGGCCTGCCTAACCCCCACGTTAGCACTTTTTTTTTTTTTTCCATCGCAAAGATATAGGGCGCGTACTCGACGAAGACGGGAGCCAGGAGCTTGCACCTCTCGTCCTGCGTAGCAAAGAAGTCGACGATGACGGTTTCGTTTTCCGAGATGGTCTTTTGGAAGGCTTCGTCTCTGGGAGGGGGGTGTTAGTCTTTGTGCTATCTTTATTCTTCCATTTTTGATTCATTTTATTCTTCCATTTTTGATTTATTTATTCTCTTCTGGGAGCGGACGGAGGGGAGGGGTTTTCCCTACGATTGAATGTTGTGGACGGGCATCTTGCTGGGGATGGTGGTCAGAGGGCGTCGTGGCGGTGTGTGCGTTGCGGGTTTCTCGACGAGCCAGTTTGTCTATTTGGATGGGCTGTCCGGTCGTATTTTTACTTTTCGGTGCCTCGCATGTTTGGGTCGCTGGTTGCGGATGGGTTGGTCAGTCATGACGTTGGCATGGCATCACTGCTGGGCGGCCCACATGGAGCGGCACGTTGCGTTGGTCTGAAGGGGACTAGTCGGTCGTGGCAACGTTTTGGGGGGATGAACTTTACTGTCTGCGGCGTAAATGGTCTTGTTTGATTCAATCACGTCACTGGATAGTCTTTTTTCCATTTTTGCCATGACTTGTATCAAAATGGTTCCTCCTTATTTCCATCTAATCCTAACAGTATTCTTCCTTGTTCTATTATGTTTTATGATGCCATTCTTTCACGAGTCTGCCATTTATACGAAAAGTATAGTATTCTCCCTTCTTCCCATCATTTCTATTAATAATATTATTATTATAAGTAGTTGGGTTCGTCACATGACGAATCACTCCTTGTCAACCCTTGGAACCGAAAACACGCGGCACGGCCGTGCTATATGATCCATTGGGGGAAAGGAAAAAACAAAAAAAAAAAAAAAAACCCTACTTCTTGTCCCCCGCCTGCCTCACCTTGTTATCCCCCTCAAAGTGCTTCACCTCCTTGATGCCGATCCACCCCGGCATGTTATCACCCTGCCACTTCTTGACGGCGAACCAAACCCCCTCATGACTCGGATCCTTCTCGCCATTCTGGTCCTTGTGGTACGTGACGCGCAGGAAATCGCCGCGGCGCACGCTCTCAGGCTCGAGCGTCAGCGTGACGAGCGACTTGAGCGTCACCGTCTTGGGCACGAACCGGAACGTCCACCTCTGCTCGCTCTTAAACTGCAGCACCTCGTCGTCGCTGCGGACCACCTCGCAGCCGGCGTTGACGCTCTCGCCGAACAGCTTGGGCAGGGAGAACCACTGGCCGGCGATCTTGTAGCGGTTGTCGGCGTAGCCAAAGGGGTCGTCGTAGATGGCGTCGGGGGTGTAGCGCTCGACGCGCGCGACCGAGGGGCTGCACGAGTAGAGGGCGAGGATGTCGTCGAGGAGGGCCTGGCGGGGCGGGCTGAGGGGCAGGGAGGCCGACGGGTTGGGCGTGAAGTCGGACGAGGAGATTTTCTTCTCCGGAGGAGGAGCAGGAGCCGCCGTGGACATGGTGAGGGCGTGCGGTGGTGGTGCTTGTCGGATGGTGGGGGACGGTGATGCGGCGGCGAGGGCGAGGGCGAGTGCGGGCGAGGGGGTTCTTGGGCCGAGGATGCGTGCTCGTGCCGTGGAGAACATCGTACTTTTGGGCAGTCCAGGTTCGGGGACCCGGACCGCGGGCTGCGCTTGGGAGCGGCCGTATATATTTCTCCCATATGCGGTTCTGGTGTTTTTGCCTTGCCAGTCGTGTCGTCATGCACGTCGCTGCGAGTCGCTGGAAACGGCAGGTGGGGCGGCCACCCGCACTTTGGCGGGTGGGTCGAGGAATTCCGGAGCTTGGTACGGAATCGGTGGCAGTGGTACTGGAAAGGGACGTCCAAGTAAGTATTCGCATGGAAAGTAGTTGGGAAAGGGGAAATGAAAGAAAAGGAAAGTGGTTTTTTTTTTTTAAAAAAAAAAAAGAGTAACAGAAAAAAAAGCAAAACAAAACTGCACAACTGCACAACTGCACAACTGCACAACTGCACAACTGCACAACTGCACAACTGCACAACTGCACAACCCGCAACCCCCGCCCTTTCCAGAACAACCCACCAAATCCGACCCCCTCGGCCCCGACGACCTGGTTGGTCCCCACGCACACCCGGATTCCACCGCAAATACCACCGTACGCACCCACGCCCTCCCACATCCTCGTCCCATGGACAAGTTTCGGAATGACGACCCACCTCGAGTCCCCCCCGCCCAGCAGCGCACGCCGATCCTCATTCCTACTTAAACTTCTCACCCCCCGTCGCGGGCGAAAGAGCCGGCCCCGACGCCGTCGCTAGGAGGAGGAAGCGGCGCAGTAGGAGAAATGGGTATTCCGGCTAAGATGGAAATGCGCGGGAGGGGGGTTCCCCCTCTTTGGTACTTGGGGCGTGCCCACTTGCTGGCTGTTTTTGTTCGTCCTGGTCGGTGTGGGTTTTCTTCCGTGGTTGGGATTCCCCGCCGTTTGCACATGGGTGCGTCTTTGACGGTCGGTGATTATGAGACGGAAGGTAATTTTAGACATGGTGCGTAATTTTAGACGTTGTGGGTGGCTTTTGAGATTGTCGGTCACTTTATAAATTTATCCGTCATTTTAGAGATTATGGAATTTCAGATGGCTTCTTTTTTGTTCCTGAACAAAGCTGCCTACTATAAATTTTCAACGTGCCACCAGACGGTGCGTCACAAGGCTGTTGTTGCACATCGAGTTGTGCAAAGCCGAGGTCTACTCTTGATAATCTTACATAGAAAGAAGGGTATTCAAAAAAAATGCCAAAATCGCTCGTCTCGTACATGCCCCATCTCTTTCCGCCTCGTGTCCAGATGGAACCCTGCCCGGGTCGAGGTCGGCCCATGGCGATGAAATGATGCAATCAATACCCTCTGCGCCGCGCCCAAAGAAATACGCCTCATGGAAACCCCAAATCAAAAGTGGAAATGAATGAGCCGAGTTGCTCAAAAGACCGATCCAAAGTTTGTCCCTGGCCTCTTCATCGAGCCCGAGCGCTCACTTGATGTCGCCGGCGGGCTGAAATGCGTCTCGTGCCTCCAGCCCTGACCGTGGCAATCGTCCCTCCAGACCATCCCACCCGGAGCAGGCATGTTGATTGCCGGAGCGGAGCAATAGCATTGCGCCGCAGGGAAGAAGTTGGGATCCGTGGCGAAGGACGTATCGCCCCATTCATTGCCGGGGGGGTGATGGGAAAATCCGGCTCCGGTGGTTTCCCATGGCGGAAATAACGGGTACGCATCCGGTATCGAGGCTGCATCGTCGTCTGTTCGCGGCGTGTACGTGGGACTGTATGTCTGCGCGAAGCTGTTGTTCGATCTGTCAGCCTTTTGCACCGTCAACAACACACCCATTTGCTCAGATCAACGTACCTGGAGGCGGCCGAGTCGAACGGCGACGAGGGGGCATAAGAAAAGTGTCCATCAAGCTCGAATCCATTTCCACTGCCAGCACCACCGACCGCAGCAGCCTGCGGCCCGTGACGCCAGTAATCTGGCACGGGAGGCAGCGGAAGCGACGGCGACGTCGCGGTCATCATGTGTGAGTTGCTTCGATGCTGTTGCCGCGGCAAAGTATCTGATTCTCGTGAGTCGTCGGACCGGGTGCCGGTGTTGGGATAATACGTCCTCTCGTCAAATGACTGTGGCAACAGCGACGTGGAAACCATGATGGAGCCCTGCCAGGTTCTGACGGACACGAATTGGCCGTCCATTGCCGAGATTCGGATGATCAATGTAGTTTGGTGTTGGGATATTGCGTGTGGGATGATTCTGGTCCCTTTTCTCTTCTCCTGTCGTTTTTTTTTCTCTATGTCTTCACACCAAATGGTATCTTGGGGACAGCTGGAGGTGAGGAGGTTCAAACTATGTGAGTCCGCAAGACAATGCATGAAGGAGAGCTGGTTTTGATGTATCTTGGTCCGTCTGTGCTGGTTGCCACGCCGGCCAACCGTTTTAGCCGGTTCCTTTCTTTTTCTTTTTCTTTTTCTTTTTCTTTTTCTCCCCCTTTATTCCCGGCTGCTGCATCAATGCATGTGAGACAGGCTGTGACTGGTGCGCCTTGCTTTTTGTCAGCAGAGCCATGGGCAAATACACAGGCACACGCGCACACACAACAACAAAAAGGAAACTTGTCGCTAGGTGAAAAGCTCATCTGCCGCGATATGTCGGGACGCGAAAGGCGAGCTGCGACAATGCCTGTGACGAGCAAGGGGAGACGTCCGCATTGGCTGCATGGGCGTTGGGCGTTGGGCGTTGGGGTCTTGGAATGTGGTCACGGTGGGTCGCAAGTCGTTCCGCCAGTCTTCACACCCAAATTGTATGGTAAAATGCTCCGAGGGACCTGGACCGGCTGTCCTCTGCCTGGCTGCCCGCCCCACCGATGCTCGAGCTAATGACTTGGCAGCCACCAAGGCCCGGTAGGTTGGGTGCCTCCTTCCTGCCATTGGTACAACCAGCCTGCGGAAAACCTACTAGGCAGGCATGGAGACTCATGGACCTTCCCAAGGGCCAGCAGAGGCACATTGACATTGATGCATGCGACTAGGCTGATTGCCATCTGGCGGCGTCTGGTCTGGTTTTGTTTGGTCTGGTCTGGTCAGCGTGCAAGCACCTCGGCGTTACGCGGCGTTACGGGCCCAAGATGCCTCCTGGCAACCGGGCTTTGACGACGTTGTCGAGAGACGAACATGAACGTGGTCGAGTACGTCGCCTTGGCTCCGTTTCTTGCCGTCCACAAAATTCGCAATAACCGGCATCGCCAGTACTTGTCGTTTCCCAGGCATGCATGACGACGACGACGACGACGACGGTTGATTCCCCATGGGCCGGCCAGTCATGCAAGCCTCGCCTCCGCCGAAAAGGGCCTAGCTCGACGGACAGCGCAGAGAAGGAAGATGACTATGTTTTCTGTTAGGGCTTTTAGGGTGGGAATCCGGTTTCGCCATCAACGCCCCTAGCACCTAGCCAGAGCATGTCCGACTGTCCGGTCTGTCCATGTGACGCGTCTCCTCGCCGTCTTGTCAACCCACGTGCGTTATTGGATCCGAGACCGAAACGTGACATCGAGGCGGCATGCCATACAGCTCCGCCACGCGGGGCACCGAGGGGAGGGGAGAACAAGGGGCGTTTCATTGCATTGCCGAACTTGGTACCGAGCCGACTAAGCCGCGTGATAGGACGAAGTGACGTTCGCGGGCTAAACACCTGAGACGCGTTGCATCATCGGATTTCTGGCAAGGCAAGGGAGGATGCTAGGAGGGTTTGGAGCCGAAACCATGAGCCAGACCCGTGCAGATCTGCGTCGTCGTAACCAGTCATTGTTTTCCATTAATACGTAAGAAGCTGCTGTTTCTTGTCATGACCCGTTCTAAAAATGAAGCTAAAAAAAAAACCCCGCACCGAAAAAAAAAAAGAAGGAAAGAAGGAAAACATACCATACGATCAAGATCATGCAACCCATATAAAAAGAATAGTAATACAAATAACAAATTCAATACACCATGGCACGCTGCTTTGCATGATTTTTTTTTTGTCGCTCAGTGGCAATTTTGTGGACCGGCCGCCAAGCGTCGCAACACAAGATGCAAACGTGCTCCATCCCTGATCGCGCCCTCACAAGCCTCGGCTTCGTCAACCAGCCCGTCGTGTATGCCAAACAAAAAATTCCTATGCAGTTGCATGTAGTGTAAATCAATGTATGTACCAAGGTACCTCTTCTATTGCTATCTGAATTCGACAACTACGTGGGTTGGTACGCAAAATGTAGCCTTCTGGGCACCAAGGAGATGTACGAGTCTGCGTCTTCAGGTACTCGCCGTCTGGCCGCGCACGTTAGCTCTTGCATGAATCGGTTGCAGAAAGCATCTGAAAAGCGTCGTGAGTAGTGCTGCCATGGCAGCAGTGGTGCACAAAGGAGCGACAGAATACTGAGGTTGGGGAGGTCATGGTCGAGCGCCCGGCGAGGGTCGTGGTTCGTCGGGTTTGTGAATGTTTTGTTTGCTGGAGAGTCTGCATGACGCCGTCTCCACTGGGCATTTTCGTGGGACTCTCGTCAAGACATGCCGCCGTGTCTTTTGATTTCCATTTCTGCAGCAACCAAGACGGCCTTGTTGTTTCCCCTTTTCTTGAACCCGATAACCACTGCGGCTTCTCATCACCATCGTCTACGCCCAAAGTTACGACAGCTTCGAATACGCAAGAGCTTGCCAAGTCTGCTCAATACTATCTCTCGAAAACATTACCCAGAATGGCCGCCAATGAGGGAACGAATTGAGAGTCAAAAAGCACGACTACGAGATCATGCTAGGTGACAAGAAATATCTCCGCGCAGCGCGCAGGACCCTTGTGGACGATGCGAAGTCTCCGACGACACGAGTGGCTAGCTCCTAAATGGTACAATTTCATTACATTTCCCTGCAAAGTAATTCCCCAGCGATACAAGACGGAGGCCGCGATCGAAATAGAACAGCATGTCGAAACCCCAAGGTCGTTGAAATCAGATGTGCCGGGAGTACCTGGCGAATCCCTTCTATGCCCCCCCAACCAGGCCTTCTGGAAGCGTCCTGGGCCAAGTTCACCTCTGGACGGGGAGGAGAGCGATATAGAAATGCCGCGATTGGCTCATGACTCACTGCGATGAAGTCGAGATGCCTTTTCTCGGTGACGCGCCAAGACTGCGTTCATGAGTCAATAAGAACGGGGAGACGACGACCGAAGGTGAAATAAAGGAATGAAGTCGCCGAGTCCGCCGATGACAGGGTCAGTTGGTGTCGGGCGGATCGCACAGTGGAGGACAGTCCGGTGTCAAGACCTTTGCAGAACTACATAGATGGGCAAAGAGACACATATTTCCTAGGTGAATGAGGGTAGAGGATATTTCCACCGAGCATCAATAATCTCGTGTGGCCTGTTTGGCGTGAAGGGTTGATGCCCTCGGCGTGCACGCCCTAGATAGAGCGTCAAGTACTTGAGGTACTTAGGTACCTAGGTAGGCAGGTAGGTACCTACATGGTACATCGCGCAAACGACATGTACTTGTGCACGGAACAAGGCCGACGGCGACATTGACAAAAGAGCCCACTGCAATTCTGCGCGTGCTCGGATCGATGCTGCCCTCGAGTCAACACAGGAACAATCAATACTCGCACAATCATCCGTTGGAGGAAGTCACGACTCACCGCCTGCGTCTACGAACTCGACTGCGCGGTGCGGCGCCCGCTTCTCCCGCCGCGGGGGTTGTTCTGCTAATGAGTTCGACCCGTCCATCCGCCAACACGGCCGTGGAGCATCGACGATGCCGAGACGCAACCTCCTCCTCTGCTTCGATGCCTTTGGCACCCTGTTTTGGCCCAAGCGCACCGTGGCCCAGCAATACGGCCAAGTCGCGCGTGAATGTGGCGTGACGGGCTGGACCGAGGCCGAGCTTCAGTCACGCCTCGCCGCCGCATTCCAAGACGAGGCACGACGGCATCCCAACTACGGAAAAGCCTCTGGACTCGATGCCACCCAGTGGTGGACCAATGTCTGTTCACCCTTTTTCTATATAAAAAAAAAAAAAAAAAAAAAAAAACCTCACTCCCTCTCTTTCTCTTTGCCCCATCGTCTTTTCCCCTCTAGACTCTCAACGCGGGGCCGCACAGATGGATTGCTGACACACCTCGTGTCCAGGTGATACTTAAAACGTTTGAGCCCTTTGCTCGTCAGCGGCCGTTGCCGGCAGATCTGGCCCCGAAGCTTCTCACTAGGTTCGCCTCCAGCCAAGGATATCACGCCGAAAACAATCTGGCGAGGACGCTCGGAAGACTAAAGCAGAGGAGCTCCACCACGGCATTTGATCAGGTCGTGGTTGGCGTCATCACCAATTCCGACGACCGGGTGCCAGGTGTGCTCTCGTCTCTCGGCCTCAGCGTTAGTCCGCTGCGCTGCGGCGGCGAGGACAGACGTCCTGTCCGGGGCCGTGCTTACGACATCGACTTTACTTGCATGTCCTACGATGCTGGGGCGGAAAAGCCCGACGCGGCCATCTTTCGCGCGGCGGAGCATCTCTGCGCCCGAGTCGTCTCTACGGCGGGCGTTTACGGGGTTTCCGGAGAAGGGGCAGGAGCACGGGATGATGGAGAGGCAGATGGAGGCGCAGATGGAGATGCGGACTCGTGGCAGAAGGTGTACGTTGGGGACGAGCATGCCAAGGACGTTGTGGGAGCTCTCGGCGCAGGCTGGAAGCCGGTGCTTCTGGACCGGCATGAGAAAGCGGTCGAAATCCCTTGCTTGGAACATCAGGCCAACCAGTCCATTGCTGACGTCTTTCAGAGGAGTCCGGTTGTGCGGGTTCGGTCGATTCGCAATCTGGTGTCGTGGGTACTGGGCGAGGGCGAGGGCGAGGGCGGGAACTACAGCGAAGGCAAAGACAAAGGCGAAAGCGAAAGCGGCAACGCGCTCGCGCGATAACCGAGACGCGGTTCTGGTCTGGTTTTGCGAGGCGTGGACGACGGATAAAATGGCGAGCCTGTCGGGGCTGTCAGTCGGCAGGATCCGGCCCGGGACGAAAGGCACCAGGCACGTTCCAGATGCCGACCAGTGAGTGAGCGAGTGACAAGGGACAAGGGACGCAAATTGTTTTCTCCATGTCCAGGCGTGCTTGCTTGCTTGTACATTGTATGTACGTAGGTACATGAGTCCAGGTAATCCCGAACATTTTCCTATACAACTGTGGTGAAAATGTTCGGAATTACTTACGACCCACTATACGTAGGTACTTAGGTACCTACCAGCTGTCGACCCTTGTTTTCCTCTGGACGCAAAGCACAAAAAGCCGCCCATCTCCTGCACGTCGCCGCCAGTTGCCAGTTGCCCGTTGCCAGTTAGCCGCCAACGCCGTCCCATCCCGTCTGGTCTCTCTCTAATCCCATTGCTGTCCCATTGCCGTCCCATTGCCGTCCCATTCCTGTCCCATTCCTGACTAAGCAAGCATGCGTCATGCACGAAGCCCCTGAGCCCTCGACGCGAGCCGCCCCTTGTTCCTTGGCTCGCACCAGACCAATTGACAGCTCGAGGTCTCTGCTCCATCCGCATCGGAACCATCGCCAACCTCAGCACGTCAAAAAGCCTTCTTGCCCGGGTGCACGGTTTTCGCTTCTGGTTTCATGTTGGTTCGGAAATTTCTCCGCAATGGCTTCGGCCTCCTGGCACCCGTGGCCGTAGCCTGCTCGGTTTATCTGTACCTCTATCCATTCTTCGGCCGATGCGCCTTCCCAGTCCCCACGCGAGATGTAAACGAGGCTTTCGAATTGACCAAGCACCTGCATTGGCCCTTCAAACAAGACCATGCCACGCCAGACCTGTTACCCACGAAGCAGGCCCCCTTTCGACTGCTGGCGTTTGGCGATCCTCAGCTCGAAGGCGACACGTCCATACCCACGGCATATTTGGGCCTGTTTCCGCACGTGAAAAACATCCTCCGGCGACTCACGTTTCAAATCGGGCACGATTCCCTTCGCGACCGCGTGCGAATCATACTGCACGACGTCATCGACATCTTCTTCGAGGACATACCCTTCATCTTCGAGTCCATTCGCAAGCGATTCGATCTCTTCGGCAACGACTTTTACCTGGCGCACATCTACCGCACCCTCCGTTGGTGGACGCAGCCGACCCACGTGTCTGTCCTGGGCGATCTCCTCGGCAGCCAATGGATCGAAGATGACGAGTTTGAGCGCCGGGGTCGTCGGTTCTGGAACAGAACCTTCCTCGGCGGCGAACGAGTCCCCGACCACGTCGCCGTGTGGCCCAAGCACGAATACAACCTGTCGGGACTGCTAGATGGCAGCGAGCAGGAGAAGGTCTGGACGCGGAGGATCATGAACGTGGCCGGGAATCATGACATTGGCTACGCGGGCGATCTGACGGCGGAGCGCATGGAACGGTTCGAACGAGTTTTCGGCAAAGCAAACTACGAGCTGCGCTTCGAGCTACCCGTGGCAGACGCCGAAATCAACACTACGATACAGAATGACGAGACAAACCCTCAGTCCCTACGACTCCCCCCCGAGTTGCGCATCGTGGTCCTGAACGACATGAATCTCGACACGCCAGCGAAAGATCAGGGACTGCAGAACCACACGTATCATTTCATCAACGCCGTCATTGGGTCGGCCTGTGCCGTGGAGTACAAGGGCCAATTCACCCTCATCCTGACCCACATTCCCTTGTACAAGCCTGCGGGTGTTTGCGTCGATGCGCCCTTCTTCGACTTCCACGCACCCCATGACGGGGGGGGTGTCAAGGAGCAGTACCTGCTGAGTGCTGACGCGAGCCGAGGACTACTTGAAGGAATTTTTGGCGTCAGCCGCGACCCGGAGGCGTCTGGCCAAGGGCTGGGCCGCCCTGGCCTCGTCCTCAACGGCCACGACCACGAAGGCTGCGACACGTACCACTTTGTCAACCAGACAAACGGCACCAGCCCCGACGAGAGATCCTGGGAGACGCGGCGGTGGAAAGACGCCCGACTGTCCGACGTACCGTCGAGAGAAAAGCATCCGGGCCGCCGCGAAATCACGGTGCGCAGCATGATGGGCGACTTTGGCGGCAACGCCGGCCTGCTGAGCATGTGGTTCAACCACGAGACGTGGGAATGGGAGCACGAGTACGTCGACTGTCCGCTTGGACGGCAACACTTTTGGTGGATGACGCACTTTCTGATCCTGGGCGTCCTCATGCTCGGGACCTCGTACGTGGCGGTGGCGTGTCTGGAAGCACAAGGCGTGGATGTCGATGGCGCACTGGCCAAGGCCGCCAAGCGGGCGCAACGTTGGCTCGAAGATTTCCGGAACGACCACAAGGCAGAACAAGCGTCATCGAGGCACAACAAGGCGGCCGTCACAAACGCAAACGGCAAACCTCCCGAACAGCCGTCGATATGAAATGCCAGGAAGCTGTTCTTGCCACTTATTTTTTTTTGTATACTTGGTCTGGATGGCATTCTTCTCTCTTGTGTATATCTCTTGCTTGCTTCAAGGGCCCTCCCGTCTGTTTTGGTCTGGCGTGGTTTTGCATGGTTGGGGCGTCGTCATTTCGAATTTTGTCTTTGCGGGCCGTATTGGGCAAAATTGGGTTGCGGTGAGAATGACCCCTTGTCCCTCTGTCCCTGACACGACTCCATGGTGTTCCTTGACAGATGATTTGCCGCGTCGCTGGGGCTTATACACATGACGCGTGACATTTTCCTCGTGTCCGTGGACCATCATGTGTCTTCCAAATCCAGAGCGCCGCTTGCCGCACCGCAAGTCTTCTAGAAAGGGAACCAACCCCTCTTTGTCTTTCCGTCAAAAAAAAAAAAAAAAAAAAAAAAAAGAAAAAAAAAGAAACGTAACCCCTCCCCCCCTCCCCGCCGGCATGTAACGAAACATCATGCATATGTACCTTCCCAACAACGTCGGTCACGCGGCGATGCCAGCGAAAACAGGCCAGTCGGCCCTTTCCCCTCCCCTCCGTGGCTCCCGTTTCCGGAAGCATCAGACGTGAATGGTTCTCTTTTCGGGAACCTCGTCTCTTTTTTTTTTCCGCGGGCAGCAAACCCAGCACCACGGGACGACATAAAAGCCGGACTGGCTCCCTCTTGTATTTCTTTTCTTCTCCCTTTTGCACCACCAAAAAAAAAATCACATTTCTTTTTTTTTTTCCAGCATTTTTTTTCCCTATTTTTATTTCGGTAGGCCGACGAGTGTTTGGAGGGTGTCCCTATTTTCCGACCTACACGCACCAGAGTTTCATTTCCACGGCCAAAACGACATATTGCGCACAAGAGTCGATTTGCCTGTTTTTCTTCCCGACGAACAAGATGCTCTTTTCTGTGCTTGTCGTCGCCGTTATGTGGCATGCCTGGTTGGTTCGGGCGGCGCCCATGATGGCGGATGCGGCGTCTCGTGGCGTCATAGCGGCGAGACAGTGGGGGCCCGATGACGGGAAGCACTGCGGGGCGGGGGGGCCGTGTGATTGTTCGCGCATCAAGGATAAGAATGGCGACGAGTAGGTTGTTTTCCTCAAGGAAAAAAGGAAAAGAAAAGGAAAAGAAGAAGAAAGAACTGACGTCTTGGCAGATTCTTCCAGTGCGTCACGAATCCATACTGCGAAGTCTGCTGGAGGTCGCCATCGCATACCGCGGGCTGTCGTGGGATTGATGCGGCGGCGTCCAAAGACGGCCGCGTGCGCGACCCCCCGCCGTCTCGTTGCGGCGGGATATGGTGAATCTGATGGCTCTCGGCACTGTGTTTGGTGCGCCTGACCCGACGGGGCGAACCGCATGACGGGCATGCGAATGCGAATGCGAATGCAAATGCAGTGCGACGCTGGACTGGGTTGGCCGGTGACGACAACCGGCAGGGGGGGGGGGGTGTGGGCGGATTGACGTTGTGTTTTGTTGGTTGTGCCCTGCAAGTACGGGCCGCGAGGGCGGCTGTTGCTGTGTTACGTCGTATTCCATTGCAGGATACATAATATTGGACAAGTAGCCCTAAATACATACAGATTGTACGTACGTTGTCATGTCGTGGATGATGCCTGTGGCGGATGCCCGTGACACAGGCATGGGTAGACGTCTCCCGGAGCCCATGTTTGTCACGTCCTCACCTCACGATCCCCGCATGGAAGAGGGGGGCAGCGGAGCGGGGAACGGTTCTATGAGAAACGGCTTGCCGTCCGGACATGGCCGACACTGCTGGCCGCGGGATGTAGTGGTTTTTTTTTTTTGGTTTTTTTTTTGGCTCTGGTGGGACGTACCGAGGGAATAACCAATGCAGGCCTACAACTCGCGTCTTTTCTCACGGCACGGGCGACGGATGGTTTTGTTTTTCTTGCTATACGAGAGACATCCTCGGTAGATTTACAGCTTTGGTTTGATTTCTTATGACTGTATGATGTGGGGTTTTTCTCCTAATATATATAAAGACAAGTTATTTATATAAGCCTATAGCGTAAGTTAATTTCTTTACAGACTATAAAAGGAAATGTTCCTAGATAAGGTCTCTTGAATATAAATTACAGAGGAATTCCCTACTATTTATCGCTTGTTTTATTTCTACAGATGTGTAGAATAAATTCTGTCATGGATTTTATTCTTTTGTAATACAGAGAAAAAAAACTAACATGGGCGTGTAGCTCTGGTCCGGTTCCTGTACAGACTATGAATAGGAGATGAATAGTTTGGTTCTCCTCGATACACACTAGAGAAGAAACGATACACAATGTAGAGAAGAGTTCCCTTGTATAGCCCCCAGCTCCAGTCTGGTCCCTCTACACACATTGAAACAGGAGAGTCGTAGTTTTGCTCCCCTTGATATACACTAATAAAGTTCCCTCATCTAGGCCCGCGGCTCCTTGATATACACTAAAAGAATTCCCTCGTCTAGGCCCGCAGCTCCACGGACCGCCCCTTTCATGCCACGACGGCGACATTGTGCGGCGTGTAGTCGTGCAGCGCGGCACTGTCGACGAGCTCCGCCGCGGCCCCCGACGTCGCGGCGGGTTCCTGCGTCTCCGGGCCGTCGGTCCACCCGCGCTCCGGACCCCAGCAGATGGTGCGGCCCGAGCGCGAGGCCACGTCCAGCAGGCCGCGCATCATGGCGCCCGTCTTCTTGACGCTGGACCAGGCCTCGAATTCGACCGTGGCGGCCGCCGGAAGGCCGTCGAGGACGCTCGACATGAGGCGTGCGCTGAACTGCTCGTAGAAGCCGTCGGAGCGGCGGAACCCCTTGAAGAAGCCGTCGCTCGGGTCGCACTCGACATAGACAACCAGCTTCTTGACGTTGACGCAGTCGTGCAGGCCCAGCGCCTCGTTGACGACCCACCCGCGCGGGGGCGCGTTCCAGCCGGGCCCGAGCCGCAGCTCAAGCGAGGTGATGCACCGCCGCTGGTTGGGCTTCAGCCGCGCGAGCATGGGCTTCTTGGACTTGAAGTACTTGCCGGGGTACGTCGGGAAGACGCGGACGCTGCGCGTGCTGTAGAAGTAGTACGTCGCCTCCTCGTGCATCTGCCTGCACACGCGCATGAACCCGAGCGTCTTGTGGACGCGTTTGTAGTTCTCCGGGCTGAGGTCCAGGACCTTGTCCGTGTCGTGGAAGTAGTGCTCGTAGACCTTGACGCGCAGCTCCGACGGCAGCTGCAGGAAGGGGAAGGGTGTGGCGGGCACGCGCGTCTTGCGCCTCAGGGGGATCAGGGGCGTGTCGAGCGTGAGGGACGCGATGGAGAGCTCCGCCGCGGCACCGTCGCTTGCGGCTGCCGGGGTTGCTTCCGCCGGGGCGCCGCGGCATGGCGGGTGGTG
>SRPY01000776.1:0-15795 GCA_018360145.1 Claviceps africana
GGGGGGGTTAGCTAGGGTGGAATGAAATGGGGATGAAATGACGGAAGTGATGAAGATATAAATTATAAAGAGAGAGAGAAAATAAAAAAAAAAAAGAGAGAGAGAGAGAAAGGAAAAGAAGAGAGAAAAAGAAAAAAAGAATAAAAGAAAAAAAAGAGAAGAAAAAAAAAAGGAAAAAAAAGAAAGGAAAAAAAAAAGAAAGGAAGAAAAAAGAAAGGAAGAAAAAAAGAGAAGAAGAAAAAAAGAAAGGAAGAAAAAAGAAAGGAAGAAAGAAAAAAAAACTCACCAATCTGTCACGGCCTCATCAAACAGCCGCACTTCATTCTCCCGCGTCCCCCCAAAGTGCTCCACAAAGTCGTCGCCAAAAACCTCGCGCGCGACGCTCTCCTTGCGCATGAACCTCACCGTCGCCTCCTTGAGGCTCTTGGCCAGGCGCTCGCCGGCGTCGCCCGAGCCGCCCGTCTCCTGGCCGACGGCCAAGGGCGGACAGGGGATCTGCAGCTTCTTCTCGACGCCGCGCCATCCGCAGCCCAGAATGGCGGCCAGGACGAAGTAGGGGTTCGAGTCGGCGCCGGGGGTGCGCACCTCGAACCGCGTGGCTCCGGCCTTGGACGTGGGCGGCGAGATGAGCCTTATCGACGCGGCGCGGTGCTCCAGGCCCCAGGACACCGTCACGGGGGCCCAGAAGTTCTCCACCAGTCTCTTGTACGAGTTCACCGTCGGGGCCAGCATGGGCATCACGTCGGGCAGCCCCTCGAGCAGGCCGGCCAGGAAGTGGCGGCCGAGGTCGGACAGGGCGGCCACGTCGGTCCACTGGGCGTTCTCGTCCGTCGTGTCCCTCGCGAGGAGATTCTTGCCGTCCTTGTCCACGATGGAGATGTGCATGTGTCCGCTGTTTCCGGGAAGGCCCTGCTTGGGTTTGGCCATGAAGCAGGGCGTGATGCCGTGCTGGATGCCCACGCTCTTGACGACGTATTTGAACAGGCTTGCGCGGTCGGCCATCTGCGCCACCTCGCCGAACTCGAGGGCCGCCTCGTAGACGCCCGGGCCGGACTCGGTGTGCCAGCCCTCGATGTCGCACGAGAATTTGGCGCACGTGTTGTATACGTCGTAGTACCAATCCTTGTTGTGAACGGGCCGGTTGAGTGAGTAGCCAAACATGCCCTCGGTCAACGACGGCAGCTGGGCGGGCGGGTTTTGCTGGAGAAAGGCCGCTGGAGAGGCGGATGAGGAATCCGGATTGCGGAATGTGTAGAATTCGTACTCGGCTGCGTCGACGGCATTAGCACAAAGCAGTGTGTGACTTGCTCACGTTGCTTTCAGGAAAGATGGATTCGGCGGCGAGTTGTTTTGGATTCACCCCCTTTTTTTTTTTTTTTTCCTTTTCCTTTTCCTTTTTTTTTCCCCTCGTCTGCGCTTCGACTTACCGCCGGCCATGGCTCCATAGCCGCTGGCGTGCACCTTGTCCAACTGCATCTTCAACAACCCCCTCGAGCAAGCAGCAATGGGCCGCTTCGTCTCGGGATCAAAAAAGTTGACGAGGAAAAAGGGAACGTTGTGTTCCCACGGCACGCGGCGAAACGTCGAGAGGTCCGGAATCGCCAGCATGTCGCGATACCCGTTCTGGGCGTTGGACACCTTGAGCTCCTTGAGGTAGGTCTGGTCGTGCATGTCCCAGCCGAAAATGACGGAGCAGAAGCCGAAGCCGGCTTCGGCGACGGACAGGAACTTCTTCTTGGAGACGAGCTTGCCGCGCAGGATGCCGTCGACGTCGACGCCGGCGAGCTTGACGCACGTGTCGTCGGAGAGAAGCTGTGGCAGGCAATCGGCCGTTATCTTTGCGGGCGCCATTTTCGTTCCGGTCTTGTGTCTTTCCGTTGTGTTGGTTTCTTTTGCTGGCGACGCCTCTCTGCACGTTTGGTGGGCGGGAATCTGGGATCGCAGCGTCGGGAGAGTCGGGAGCAGTCGGAGAGGAGTGTCGGCTGGAAAGGTTTCGCGCAGTGCGCGGGCTGCATCGAGGTAGGTAAGAAGTAGGGTTCGGAAGCCGTCGGGTGTGGACGAGATAGATGGTGGCTGGAGATAAAAGGACACTTACCCCTCCTCCTCGTGGCGGAGCTAGCTCTGAGCTCTGCGGGAGGAGATAACGAGTGTTGCTATCCGCGCGGCTGCTCCACCAAGACCTCACTCACAGCTTAGGATAAAAGCAGGAGGGTAAAGGAAGAATATATACACTATATTTACCCTTATATATTATACTTACCTTTATATAATGGCACTGCTCTACAAGTACCGCCGCGGCTTATAACAAAAAATGAAACAAAAAAAACCTATTTATATTGCTACTTTTTATAAGGTGGTCTCTATAAGCTCTAGGTAAAAGACAGCTCCAACTATATGTATTACGGCCTCGACGATGGCCCTCATCGGCGCGGCGACCCCTCAGCTCGCCTACACGGCCTCCAACACTTATATCCACTATACATCCGGCTTCTTCCTGGGCGAACGCCTCTTCGTGACTCCCTGGCTTTTCACCGACGCATCAGGCGGCGCGTCGTCTGCACAGGGTTTCCGTGTCTTGGAGGCTGCTGATTTATCTATCCTGGGATGGATGTCCTCTGGCTGGTCTTTGGCTCCACGACGAGTGCGCATGCTCCTGCGCTGTTGGTACGTCGCGGCTGTGGAATCGCCGTCGAGCTCTGTCTCGGAGGTTTTGCGATTGCGTCGACGCCTCCGGCCCCTGGGTTTGCTGGCCTTAGGATTAGGGGCCTGCTGGGCTAGGGACGAGGCTTCTTCCGTTTTTAAACGTGGAAGATCCTTTGCTGTCTTGGGGGATGTTTGCGTAGGGGGGGGTGGACTGTCTTGATTTTCCCCTTGTTCACCGGGTGTGGATGTTGTTTCCATCGGAGGCCGAGATGCCGAGGTCCCCTCCACGGCTAAATCATCTCTTTTGCTCTCGGGAGTTGTTCGAGGAGCATCCGTCATCTCGGTATCTGGTTGTTGTAGTATTGGTTCCTCAGGAGATGATTGCCGGACACACGGAGACTGAGGACATCGTTCCTCCGATGTCGCACGGACTGGGCTGAGCTCGGCGCAATTCCTTTGGGGGATAAAAGCAATCCCAATCCCTTCGGGCATCAGTAGCTCTATGGGACTCACGTCACCGAGAGTGTCTTCTTCCCGAGGATGTTCGTGTCTCCATGTCATGCCGGGCAACACAGTCCACGCAGGGGACCAGATTTGTCTTTTTTTCCAAAGTTGCTTCACATTCTCGTAGGCGGTCGTGTTGATATCGGCCGCTACATCCTTTACAGACTGTTGGTCTGTTAGTCGTTCCCGCTCTTTGTTAACCTGGTAGATGAACTGATGAAAAGGACGCGAGGCCTCACGCGAGCGAATTTCTTCCTCGCTCGGCTGAGTCGACACCTGTTCAGCTTCCGTCCCCGTCTCTTGCGGCGCAGGCCGCGACATATCCTGTCTGCCGGGCGCCATCTCTCCACTGGCGCGACGCTGAGGTGGTGGTTTGAGCGGCTCCTCGTGCTTCCAGCGTCCACAAGCGTCGGAAGTCCAGCTTTCATTCCAAATGCCCTGCTCGACCCAGCGTTTTCTGACAATATCGGCAGCAAGGTCGATGAGTGGGGCCCCTGACGGTCCTTCGCCCGGATGAGTGCGGTGTCTTTCCAAAATTCGCTCCCTTTCTTTCCTGGTCTCGGCGCTGAACTGAGAAGACGGTTTCGAAGCCTCATGTGCCAGCCACAGCCTCGATTCTCGTATCGCACGCAGGCGCGTCCTCGGCGTTCCGGGACTGGGAAACTCGGTCGTGGTTCCGGACGGAGACGCGTACGCCGGCGGACTCATGTTGAACCGTCTTCTTGCACGATCAAGTTCTTCTGGGTCCGCGGCCAGCCGTGCGAGGGCTTCGTCGACCAGGAAGGCCCCAGAGGCTTGAACGTCCATCGTTCGAAACATGGTGCATACATGAAATCTGGCTCGCGATCAAGAGTAGTTCCAAGAAAACAGAGTGGACGAATAGGCGCGAGTAAGGAGAGAAGGTTATCGCCTAGCGCTAGGCCCACGAGACCTTTATGACTGCGGCAAGGCGTGTGTGTTATTTTACGCCCGGGGCGTCCCGCTAGGGCAAAGGGCGTACAGTGAGTCCAGGTAATCCCGAACATTTTCCCATACAACTGTGGTGTAAAATGTTCGGAATTACTTACGACCCACTATACATACTGCGGCAAGACACCGCACCGAGTACAATCTAACAGACCAATCAAACCAGCAGATCAAAGGACAAAGAAAGATAAAGGGATGGTGTGGGTCCATGGCCCGTGCCGCCCGCAAGCACCGGCTTAATCGGGAATGAGCCGGAGCAGCAAATGCAACATGAAAATCTCTTCAAAACCCAGAACTGTACTCATCCGAGTCCTTAGAGGCACTACTCAGGCGAGCTGTGAAATAGAACAAAGATAGAACAAAGATAGAATAAAGATAGAACAAAGATAGAACAAAGATAGAACAAAGATAGAACAAAGATAGAACAAAGAAAAAAAGAAAGAAAGGGCGCTTAGGACTTCCTTATAAAAAGCCCCCAGAGACCCTCGAGTAGTCACAGAAGGTAGCTCAGAGTATCTTCCAAGACTTCACTTCTCTCTGACCTCAACATGGCGCACCCTTCAACAATATTTTATCTCGTTCCTCTGAACGAACGAGCCCTCGATGTTGTCAAACACCCTAGCAACAGACACCTTTTCTCAACATATGATGACAAGCCTGTCCTGAACATCGACCTCACCATCCCCTCGCATAGTTGTAGCAGCAATACAATTGTGACACTAGGACGCGGCAAGGCGACGGATATTGTTATAGACGGCCAAGATATTTCCAGACTCCAATGCTCATTCGAGATTGACGACACTACTCACATGGTCATGCTGCACGACAGGTCGGTCAAGGGAACTACTCATGTTAGTGGTTCGGGGAACTTTATGTCCTTTCAGCAGGGACGTCCTCGCATAATTGTTGTCTGTAAAGAGTTCAACGACATTGTTCGCTTGGGGGTTTTCGAAGAAACCTGTGTCAAGTTTCAGCTTTCTTGGCCCAATAGCCCTGTACAATCCGAAGCAATTATCAGGAACCGGCAAGTCTCTACTTCAAAATTCAAAGAAAGTCCCCAAGACGTGCGGACCAACTCCGGCCCCGAAACCGTCCTCCCATCTGGATATATGCAAACGAGAATTCATACGCCTGGCTCTAAGCAATTCCCGCTTAGATACCATAGGCTTAATGACCTGGCAAAAGGCGGTTTTGGCACTGTCTATAAGGCCGTCAACGTGGATACCGGCAAGCTCCTAGCTGTGAAGTGTTTACCAATCCGCGGAGCTGGATCATACCATCTCTTGAAGCGAGAGGTCGAGACTCTTTGTAAAATGGAACACGTAAGTAAGCTTCTATATTCAATATATATGTTTGGAACTGAAAGTGTAATAGCCAAACATTGTTGAATATCTGGGATCGTTTGGTTAAGATCACCAAGAAGTCGAAATATGCATGAATTTAATGGAGGGATCGGTCGAGTCATTATTCGAGGTCTCGCCGCCCAAAGAAGCTCGATCCGTTCTTGATTCGATTGTACACGACACGCTGCAGGCACTTGACTACATGGCATTTCACAACTTCATCCATCGAGATGTGAAACCAGCAAATATACTTTACTCCAAGCGTGGTGAGACCTATGTTTTTCAACTGGGCGATTTCGGGCTGTCGAAGCGCATTGATCTGGGCGCAACCCAGGTTGGAACACCAATGTATGCAGCGCCCGAGATATGGTCAAAGGGATCGAAGCAGACGCCTGCCGCGGATATTTGGTCACTATTCGTCACGGTGCTATGGGTACTAGATCTCAACCGTTTTCGGTCCACGGCGCGCACACTCGAAGCGGAAGCATTGATTCCGTGGATTGTAGCGCTTGCCAATGATTCTAAGGTCAAAGCTATATCAGCAATGGCGCGTACGAATCCAACGGAGCGAGCTACGGCAGCACAGATGCTTGTACAGTGCTGGGACGGGAAGGGACTGACCACTCCGCTCAGGAAGGTGGCACCTTTGACTCCAGGGAAGTAAAAGACGAGAGTTATGTTGGGAAGATGGAGGACAGAAAGGAGTTAGGATAAGAGTACTATAGCTTACCTAGTGTGTCGGGCTGGATGGTGACGCGGAATGTGTGAAGGGAGACGGTCGGGAATTGAGTCATCGCGGCTGCAGAGGGATATAGCCCTCTGACATGATGAGGATCATTTAATCAGAAGATATAAAGAGGTCTTCTGTCCCTAGATAGCTCACAGACACATAGCCGTTAGTTATGAATTTTTTTATGCGTGCCGATTTTATTTAATTAATTTTGGACCTAGTTGCTGCCGTGGCTTCCCCTCTAGCGTATATACGTTAAGGGCGTTTTATTATATATTATATTTACGTTTATACATTATATATACTTTTATATATTATATATAGTTCTATGTATTGTATATAGTTCATATCCCTCTGCAGCCACGATACCTCCATTCCCGACCGTCTCCCTTCACACATTCCACGTCACCAACTGGCCCGACACACTATGTAGATAGAATCTTCTAGCCGCGCGAATAAACTTGCACCAGCTGCTGTATATAAATTGGTTCACAAAAGAGGATACCTAAGCATGTGGCTTGACAATCATCCAATGACGGCGGTGCGCGGTTCGGTCCTCGCTCCCGCCTGCGAATCCTGCCACACTCGGTGGCGCAGCTCACGGGGCGGGTCAGCAACCCACCCAGCCCTCGACCGCTTAGTCAAGGCCAAGGTGCCAGACCAGGTACATGTAGCTGCAGTGGGCCGTAAGTAGCCCCGAAGCCGCTCACACCAAAATCGTATGGCACAATGTTCAAAGTGACCCTGCCGCCCTGTACCCGTCTTATCTTCCAACCCCGGCGTCGTCATTTCCCCTTCGGAGCATCCGCCATCCTAGCAGCCAGAACCACGACGTTCTTCTTTCTCCGTGATAAACCGGCCACCGGAGCAGCAGCAAGAACCGACGTGTCAGGTCATACACACATACACATACATACTCAGAACACACATCCTCAGACGCAATCGACGCACCGCAATGGGTCGTCTCTCCGGTAAAAACGCCATCATCACCGGCGCTGCTGGGTATGTTTTCCCGATAAGAACACAAGAGAGGAGGAAGAAGGAAGGGGGAGGCGGCGACCCTCACGGCCCGACAACACCCGACTGACAGAATACCAGTGGCATCGGCCTCGAAACATGCATCCTCTTCGCCAAAGAAGGCGCCAACATCCTCATGGCGGACATTTCGGAGCCCGCGCTCGAAAAGGCCCTCGCCAAAGTCAAGCAGCTCGTCCCCAAGGCCGGCAGGATTGAGACAAAGGTTTACCCCCCCCCCCCCCCCCCCCCCCCCCCCCCCCCCCCCTTTCTTTCCTCCCCCCGCTCATCGTCCTCGCTTCCTAACCCCCCGGTGGTGCTCTTCCAGAAATGCGACGTCTCCAAAGAACCCCAGGTGCAAGCCCTTGTCGAAACGCTCGACCCGTGGGGCGGCCTGGACGTCATGTTCAACAACGCGGGCATCATGCACGCCCAGGACGACGACGCCGTCAACACGCCCGAGCAGATATGGGACCTGACGCACAACATAAACGTCAAGGGCGTCTGGTTCGGCAGCAAGCACGCCGTGCTCTCCCTGCGGCGGCACAACAAGACGCGCGGCTCCATCATCAACACGGCCTCGGTGGTGGCCCTCGTCGGCGCGGCGACCCCCCAGCTCGCCTACACGGCCTCCAAGGGCGCCGTGCTGGCCCTGACGAGGGAGCTGGCCATGGTTCACGCCCGCGAGGGGTACCGCTTCAACAACCTGTGCCCCGCGCCGCTGAACACGCCCCTGCTGCAGGACTGGCTGGGCGACGACCAGGCCAAGAGGCAGAGACGCGAGGTCCATTTCCCCATGGGTCGCTTCGGCGAGGCGGTCGAGCAGGCGCACGCCGTCGTCTTTCTCGCGAGCGACGAGTCGAGTTTCGTCAACGGTCACGACTTTGTCGTGGATGGTGGCATGACCAAGGCGTATGTGACGCCCGAAGGTGCCGCGCCGGCCGCGCCCGTGAACAATGCTTCCAAGAGTGTGTTGGAGTAGAGATGGGTGGAGACAAGGCAGACGGATGGTCGCTTGTATTTATGTATGTATGTAATATGTATAGTTTTATGGCGTGGCCCCATGGACAGTACCATTATGCAGCTTCCGAGACATGCCGCGCCTATTGACTCGGTACTTACAGTATGTTTCTGCCGCCCCGAGGGACCACTACCCTGCACATCTTTCTTCTTCTTTTTTTCTTCTTTTTCTTTTTCTTTTTTTGTTTTTTATTACAAGATATGGAAAGAGAGGAGATGTGTGACGCTATATGTTTTCTGTACAAAAATGACATGAATATCCCATCAAAATCCAACTCCGGCCAATGCGCACCCGTTGCTCATTGACGACAAACAGTCTTGCATTCCAAAGCAGTAACAAGTCCCCACGCCCCACGTCAAACCAGAAAAAAAAAGGGCGAGAAGAGGGAAAGCCGGACAAGAAAACCCGCCCTCAACGAAGGAAAAAAAAAAAAAAAAAAAAAAAAAAAACCCTTCCTCGCTAGTGAAACTGTCCCTCGGTATTGCCGTCTCCCATGCTCCTGCTACTGGAGCTACCGCTCTGAATCGCGCCCAGCACCCCGTCCATGTAACTGGCGCCACTCCACTTCTGATGCGTCAGGACGTCGCACCCGAGCTGCTTTTCTCGCCTCTGCACCAGGTCGACGTAGGCCTTCATGCCGTCCGTCCTGAAGCTGCGCGCCAGTTCGCACGAGATGGCGGCCGTGGAGTGCAGGCCGGCCAGAGAGACGAGCTGCAGGACGAAGCCCTCCTTGGCGATGTCCCAGATGAAGGACTTGAGCGTCTCGGGCGTGAAGCCGTGGGCCATCCAGTTGAACGAGGGGGAGAGGTTGTACACGAGGGCCTTGCGGGGGAATTCTTCGTGTACGGCGCGGCCGAGCGCGGCAGCGACTTGGACGCTGGGGTCGCCCGTCTCGACCCAGAGGAGGTCCGAGTAGGGCGCAAAGGCCAGGGCTCGCTTGGTGGCGGCCTTGATGCCGGCGCGGAAGTGGTAGTACCCCTCGCGGGTGCGAGGGACGTCCCAGTTGAAGTACACGGGCGTCTTGCCGTAGTGGGCGGCCAGGGTGCGGCGGCGGGTGATGCCCATGTTGGGATCCTTGCTCGTGGCCTGGACGTACTCGGAGATCCTGTCCTGGCTGACGCCCTCGCTGCGCATGTGGGCAACGGCGGCGTCGTCAAAGGTGACGAGCTTGGCCTCCTTGACCCATTTCGCCTCGAAGGCGTCGATCTGGGCCCCCGTGGCTCCCTTGGACTCCATGGCCTGGATCGTCTCGGCGAGGGGCTCGAGGGAAGGGTCGGCCACGCCGAGGATGAACTCGTGGTCACGGGCGTCGATCGCAGAGGACAGCAGCCTGCCGGACTCGGAGTCGGTTCGGGCGATGACCAGGTTCTCGCAGCCCATGACATCCCATTGGAACCGGGCAGCCGTGAGTCGGTTGATGTGCTCGCCGGTGGGGACGATGACCTTGCCCGCCAGATGGCCGCACTTCTTGCCGCCGTGCAACTGGTCCTCGAAGTGCACGGCGGCTGCGCCGTTCTCGGCGAACAGCTTGGCGAGCTTGACGACGGCCGACAAGCCACCGTGGCCAGTGTCCCCGTCGGCAATGATGGGTCGAAGGTAGTCGATGTACGGCGTCCTGGCGCGCTCCTCGGCCGTCATCTTGCGGCGAGCGTCCCACTGCTTGCGGTCGTGCATGCTCTGGGCCTTGGCCATCCGCTGAACCTGATTCGGGACCGTGTTGTAGGGGTAGTCGCCAAAGTCGGGGGACACTTCGTTGGTCGTCGTCAGCAGGGACGAGCACGCCCAGCCGGAAATGTACAAGACCTCCTGGTGCGCTGCTTGTTGGGTCATCTGAATGGGGTCGATGGCGCCCACTGTGTTGTGGTGACGCATGTTAGCAAAACCAGCGGCCCTTTCTTCTTCTTCTTCTTCTTCTCCTTCTTCTTCTTCTCCTTCTTCTTCTTCGTTCTAAAGTACGAGTTTCTCACTTGTATGAATGGGCTCGCCCCTGGACTGGCGCTCTTGGATGAGGTTGAAGAGCTTGGATGCCATGACGGAACTCGGATAGGCAATCTTCTGCGTGCCTCGCTTGGTGACGACATCGGCCGCGCTGTAGGGTCTCTTGATGCCGGCATAACGGGGCGTAGACCACCAGGCTTCGACCTCGCTTATCTGGGACTCGTACAAGGCGTCTTCGGCCTCGCCCGTCTTTTGCGATTCGGGCAGAAGCTGGAAGGAGTCGGCAGCCGGGATGGCATGGGAATATGGATTGCCCGCGGGAGCAGCCATTGTCGCCGTGGTGGATACGGCGCGGATGGGAGCGGACGGCGGTGGGATTTTCCACGGAGTCGTCGTGGACAGCACGCGCCTGGAGGCACCAGCCGCCGCTCTTCGCATCATGGTATCGCGGCGGCGTTGTGGTGTCGGATGGGTGGTGCAACGGTCAATAGGCGGCTATGTCGACGGAGCAAGGGACGCAGAAGGGCGTTGAACGGCGGCCTCGGCCTCGAGCGTCGTGACAAGGGCTTAAGGGGCGGATGTGGCTCGGACGAACTTGACTGGAGTCATGGGAACCGTCGTTGGCGACACGACGAGGACCAGAGCGCGGGACGAAGCCGAGATGATGCGAGGGAAGCACCGGATAGATGGACGGACGGACGGACGGACGGATGGATGGATGGATGGATGGATGGATGGGGCGGATGGATGGTCGGATGGATGCTGCGATGCACCGCAGTTCCAGCAAACGCCGAACCCACTTCCCGAGCAGCGGCAAACCATGGGCTTGAGCCGAGCTGACCGGACTAGTCTGGTCGCAAGTCCGCAACGGGGCCGACATGGCCACTGTGCTGCATCAAGGCAGGCAGACAGACAGACAGACGACGCAAGGACATGGCATGTCTGGCTGCTTAACTATCCAAAGAGAGCCCCCGCGCGGGCGTCACGACCGTTTTTCGAAGCGGACAAGACTTGATGCTCGCTTCATGTTGCAGAAACCCGTCCACGGCGCACCGTGCACTGCGGGCCGTGCATCGCGAAATGCGCACTGTGGATGGCCTGACCCGCTGGGCCGGGAACCCGCGGCTGTCCTCGGCTCCCTGGAACCAGCGTGAGACGGGCCGTCCCCACCCAGTGCGGACGCCGTCATCCCCGTCCTTCATCGTCATCTTTGCTCTTGCCCTCTGTTTCCTGACCTGAGCTCACCCCATCCATCCATCCCTTCCTTGCGTCCTGCTGGCTCTTGATCGCAGCCCCACCGGTATACCAATTGCGACGACATTCGACTGCTTCTGCACCGTCGTGAGTCGCATAAACATATGCTCTCTCTCTCCCTCCCTCTCTCTCTCTCTCTCTTCCCGTTCCGCGGACGAGAACATGGCCGGCTGACGGCGCCTTGTCGCTCAGATCCGTCGACGCCACGATTTTAGGCTCCGTCCCTCCGTCCACTCGGACATCCCACACCCTCCAATTCAACACCACCAATGGCGCTGAATCCGAGGACTTCTACTCGAGCCATTGGCTCTCTCGGGGTAAGTCGTGAGAAAAAATGGACCACGCCAGCCGTTCAACAAGCAACACCCAACAAGCTCCTTCTTTTCCCACGAACCGGTGCTGATTCGAGCAGTCTCTTGCACGGGCAGCCTTGGTTGGCGCCCGAGGCTATGCTACCGCCGAGCCGGACCTGAAAACCACCCTCAAGGCCGTCATCCCCGCGAAGCGTGAGCTGCTCCGGAAAGTGAAAGCCCACGGGAGCAAGACCATTGGCGAGGTCAAGGTTGAGAACACCCTGGGCGGCATGCGTGGTCTCCGGGCCATGCTCTGGGAGGGCTCTGTCCTCGACGCCGACGAGGGCATTCGCTTCCACGGCAAGACCATCAAGGACTGCCAGAAGGTCCTGCCCAAGGGCAAGACGGGCACCGAGATGCTTCCCGAGGCCATGTTCTGGCTCCTCCTCACCGGCCAAGTCCCGTCGACCAAGCAGATCCGCGTCTTCTCCCGGGAGCTCGCCCACAAGGCTCCCATCCCCGACTTTGTCGCCAGCATGCTCGACGACTTCCCAAAGGACCTGCACCCCATGACGCAGTTCGCCATGGCCGTCTCGGCCCTCAACTACGAGTCCAGGTTCGCCAAGGCCTACGCCCAGGGCCTCAACAAGGCCGACTACTGGGAGCCGACCTTTGACGACTGCATTTCCCTCCTGGCCAAGCTGCCCACGATTGCCGCCAAGATCTACCAGAACTCGTACCGAGGCGGCGGTGCGCTGCCTGCTCAGGTGGACGCCGAGCAGGATTGGTCTTACAACTTTGCCGCCATGCTGGGCAAGGGTGGCAAGGAGAATGAGAATTTCCAGGACCTCCTCCGTCTCTACCTCGCCCTGCATGGAGACCACGAGGGCGGCAACGTCTCTGCCCACGCTACCCATCTCGTCGGTAGCGCCCTCAGCGATCCCTTTTTGTCGTATAGTGCAGGTCTCCAAGGTTTGGCCGGTCCCCTCCACGGGTAAGCCTTTTTTTTTTTTTTTTGGCCCCTCTTCCCCTCCTCAATGGCGTACCTTCCGGCCTTGTTTCGGCACACTTCACGCGATAGGCATACTGACTCGGCATGGCTCTTCAGGCTCGCCGCCCAAGAGGTTCTCCGCTGGATCCTCCAGATGAAGGAAGCCATTCCCGAGGGCTACACTGACCGGGACGTGCACGATTATCTGTGGTCCACCCTCAACTCGGGCCGCGTCGTTCCCGGGTACGGCCATGCCGTTCTCCGCAAGCCCGACCCCCGTTTCGAGGCTTTGATGGATTACGCCGCCGCCCGCCCGGAAATCGCCAGGGACCCCGTCTTCCAACTGGTGGAGAAGAACAGCCGCATCGCACCCGAGGTGCTCAAGAAACATGGCAAGACCAAGAACCCCTACCCCAACGTCGACAGCAGCTCTGGCGTCCTTTTCCACCACTACGGCTTCCACGAGACCTTGTACTACACGGCCACCTTTGGCGTGTCTCGTGGCCTCGGCCCTCTGGCTCAGCTGATTTGGGACCGGGCCTTGGGTCTGCCCATTGAGCGCCCCAAGAGCATAAATCTCGAGGGCCTGCTCAAGCTAGTAGAAGGACAGTAGTTTTTTTTAAAAAGAAAAATAAAAAAAAAAATAAAAGAAAAGAAAAGAAAAGCCGTTGGTGTAGGTAAATTGTAAAATCATAATATTGACATGGTGCCCACGCCAGCAGCAAGCCTTAGCTTTTGAGTTTTCTTTTTTTTTCTCTCTCTCTAGTATGTGTTTCTGGCGTTGGGCGCTTCCAAGGAGGGCGCTTACCCACTCAGACTGCCGGTGCAGAAATCATTCGGCCGGAGGGCTGTTTATGTGGAAGGAGAGGCGGCTCGGCGCGGCGGTGGTAGACGTGGTGACGAGCGGCTCGCGATGCGCACTGCAGCGTCATGGTTCCAGACTAGGAGAAGGCGACGGCGGCAAGGATGGGCGTGGTGTGCCACAAATAACGTGCCAAGATCGGGGTCCTTTTGAGCACAACGGGCGCGATGCGGGAGGTGGGGCCACTTTTATCATCCCATGAGAAGATGAAAGGATGCAGACGGCACTGGGGGGGGAGGGGTAGTGGTTGTGGCAGGGCAGGCAGGGCAAGCAGGGCAACGCTCCTTCCGTTTTGTGCATTCCCTGTTCCCTGCTCCTTCCTCCTGTTACTGCACGGAGCACCTAGGTTTTTTTTTTTCCCTTCCGCCTCGCAGGGCAGGCCACGGGCGGTCCCGTTCGTCGAGTGATCCCGTCAAGAGCATGTCGACATAAAATTGAAGGGTCAAGGTTGCATCTTGTCGAGACTCGAGACACCGACAGGCTACTGTTGCGCGGAACCCAGGCATGGGTCTGGCACGACGTGACGCCAAGGCGACACACAGCTCACGACGACGGCCGGGCTTGGAGCGGGAGGAGAGGGCGTTTGATGGCATGTCTCTCAGCAGCCAAAGATTACAAACAAACAAACAAACACATGGCGGCATGACGAAGTTCCATGTCGCAGCGTGTTTATGCAAGCCATACATATTTTATACATGCAAATGTACAAAATATGAGCCGCCCGCCCCTCCTCCCCCCTTCCCCCCCTCCGAGGTCCCCTTCCCGCGTCTTCCCTGATCCCCGCAAGTCATATCAGTCCACTTGGCGGCGTTAAAGGTTCCGACGAGGCCGCGGCGGCCTACCACAACCCATCCTTTGGCTCTCGTCTCCGTCTCGCGTGAGCATGACATGCGCCGGCCGGGCGGTCCAGGATATGCTCCCGCGACCAGCGGGTGCGTCAAAGGCTTACTTGTTGCCTCTGACCCGGGCATGGCCGGTTTTGCGCCGGGTGGAATCATGGATGGGTACGAACCAGACCGACCGGAAGCATAGTACGAATGTGCTGCCTTGACCGTTTTCATCCGGGGCCACCACGTCGGCCATCAAGCTTATGATAAAAGGCAGCCAGCCCCCGAGCAGGCCAGCCGAGTGCGTGATTGACTTGGCACTACTACTACCGGCCATCACATGGCATATCCCATATCCTTAGGCGACAAGAGTTGGTCCCAAATCCTCCCGAAAAATCCCGCCCCTCCCCTGCTCCCCTCGACCATTCTCGTTCTCATCGCCGTCCACACTTGATTGGGAACGTGAGACGAGGGACAAGGGGATCTCTCCTTACCATGGCCCTCACAGCCCAGCAGACGGCCACGGTCAAGTCCACGGCTCCGATTGTGAAGCAACATGGCCAGGCCATCACGGCCACCTTTTACCGCAACATGCTTGCCGCCCACCCCGAGCTGAGGAGCTACTTTTCGGTTCGAAACCAGCAGACGGGCGCGCAGCAGGCGGCTCTCGCCAACGCCGTCTTCGCCTACGCCGCCTGCATCGATGATCTGCCGAAGCTGAGGAGGGCCGTGGAGCGCATTGCGCAGAAGCATGCGTCGCTGTTCATCCGGCCGGACCACTATCCCATCGTCGGCAGATACCTCGTGGGCGCGTTCGGCGAGGTTCTGGGGGATGCCCTGACGCCCGAGATGGCCGACGCGTGGATCGCCGCCTACGGCCAGCTCGCCGACGTCTTCGTCCGCAGGGAGACGGAGCTGTACGCCCAGGCCGGCGACTGGACGGCGTGGCGCACGTTCAAGGTTGTGGACAAGCAGGCCGAGACGGACGGCATCGTCAGCCTGTACCTGGAGCCCCAAGACGGCCGACGGCTGCCGTCGTTCAAGCCGGGACAGTACGTCTCCATCCAGGTTGGCATCCCCGAGCTCGGCGGGCTGCTGCAGAGCCGACAGTACAGCCTGAGCACCGCCCCGGACCGCAGCAACACCATGAGGCAGTATCGCGTCTCGGTCAAGAGGGAAACGCGCGACGCGGCCCACCACTCGACCGAAGACATGGCCAAAGGCAAGGTGGCCGGGGTCGTCTCCAACAGACTGTACCGGTACGAGGTCGGCGACGAGGTCCAGGTCAGCCCGCCGCGCGGCGACTTCTTCTTCGACCCAGCCACGGCGGCGCCCGACACGCCCGTGGTCCTGCTGTCCATCGGCGTGGGCGCCACCCCGCTCGTGTCCATTCTCGACGCCATCGTCAC
>SRPY01000777.1:0-15789 GCA_018360145.1 Claviceps africana
ACAAGAACTGCACGCTCACTGACGCAACCGCCGGTGCAGACTCGCCAACAAACTCCCGGCTCAAGTCGACTCTTAATTACATACAAAAACCCCACCATGCCGCCGTCCGACCAGAGGGTGTATCCGGCTCCCCACCTTGACCTCCTGACTCGCCCCGTCTCCATCCGATAAAGGACGCGCCTTCGTGGATTGCGCTCGCTGTTCCGTCATGGCCGTCGCCAAGGGTGTTTTCTCGTGGGGGACGGACCGCTGGGATCCGACGCATCGGTTTGAGACGTCGTGGTTGTTTTCGCCGTGGGTGCTGTTTGGGATCCGGGCGCTGATTGTTGGTTTGCCCCCTTCCCCCCCCCCTTTGTACAAGAAAAGAAAAGACGAAAAGAAGAAAAGAAGACGAAAGGAAGCAAAGAACACGAAGATAAGCACAGAAAACGAAAAGAAGGAAAGAAGGAAAAAAAAAAAAAAAAAAAACACTAACAGAATAGTCCCTCTACTCCTTCACGACCCTCTTCTTCATCATCGGCTACACCTGCGCCCACCCCTCCCTCGGCGGCTGCGCGGCCGTCCGCCGATCCTTCTCCTACTTCACCGTCCTCACCTACTGGGGCCTGGCCTTTTACTTTGCCGTCTCGGCCGTCCACACCCTCAGCTACGCGCGCCGTCGCGCCCATCGACCCGCGACGTGCCTCCTCGACGCGCTCCCCCGACCCCTCCAAGCCCTCCACGCCCTCTTCTACACCACCGTCGTGACGCTTCCCCTTCTCGTCACGGCCGTCTACTGGGCCCTCCTGTACAAGGGCCGCTGGTTCGCCCTCGAGTTCGACGCCTGGCACAACGTCTCGCAGCACGCCCTCAACTCGGCCTTTGCCCTCTTCGAAATCGTCTTCTCCCGCGTCGACGTGCCCCCCTGGGTGCACCTCCTGTGGCTCCTGGCCATCGCCCTCGGGTACCTGGCCGTGGCGTTCCTGACGCTCGCCACCCAGGGGTGGTACACGTATAGTTTCCTGGACCACGACGTGCTGGGTGGGAGGGGCTACGTCGCCGCGTATGTGGCTGGCGTCGCCGTCGGCGTCGTGCTCATATTTGTCGTCGTGAGGGGGTTGATCTGGCTGAGGAGGTGGGTGACTGAGGTCAAGTTGGGCATGGGGGCGCAGTATGCTGCCGAGGCGGGTGCTGAATCTGATGTCGAGGCCGAGGTTGTCCGTGTTGGGGACAAGGAGGCGTGCTGAATGGGCTTTTTTTTTGCCCCGCGCCTTTTGCGTCTAGGACGGCAGACGCTGATTCTATTTTTTTCTTTTTTACTGTATCTATTTTTATTAATCTTCTTTATATGGTTTTTAATATCCCCGTTCTTTCCTACTCTCTTTCATGTACATATGAGTATCATGACTCATGAGCATGTGGATGGATGGGTCGTCGTGGGGGTTATATAGACACGATTCAGGCCAACTTTGAATACGCCCGATTCGGTGCATGAGCTGCGCGGCAATTACAAAGACGACCATCTGTCATCACATGCCGAGACTGTGCATAAAAAAGTAGACATGCCCGTATTGCTCTGTTTCCCGTGGATGGAATGCCAACGTGACCCGGCTTGGTCCTTCGAGAACTAATCTCACGAAATCATGAGTAGCGACGACAGGGACTGTAAAATCATCATTCGGCTACCAAAACACGTCCCATCACCCCCCTTCAGCACCTCACCGTCGCGCCCCTGCGCTTCTCCGACTCGCGAATCTCAAACATGATTTGGACGCCGACAAAGAGACCCCCGCACGCGACGACCAGGAAAATCAATCCTACATGGAATCTTGGTTAGACAGAGGAATAAACGGCGAGACGGATGAGAAAAAGGCAAGGGAGAACAAAAAAAAAAAAGAAAAGAAAGACAAGGGACCCGCTTACCGGACCATTCGTGCAGGATGCCCGCAAGGATGCTCTGCAGGCCGTCGAGGCCGACGGCAAAGCCGACGAGGTTGGCCGCCATCATCATGAGGACGTTTGCGACGGCGCCCACGCAGCACAGCATGCGGTACTCTGTCGGGCGGCTCTCCCACCGCCTCTTGGGGAAGAGGTAGGCCGCCGTCCACTCGGGGACCATGAAGAGCACAATCAGCCACCCCCAGATCAGGAGCCGCAGCTGGATGTCGTGCCACAGGGCCACAAAGGTGAAGACGGCCAGGTACGTCAGCGTCGACCGGGCCGCGGCGGCCCAGCCGCGGAACGACGCGCCGCCCAGCGGGACGAACAGGTAGCGGACCAGCCAGCGGTTGTAGGAGCGGTGCCAGGCCCGCCAGAACAGCTGCGTGCTGTAGTTGTTGCTGACGCAGCGCACCATGTTCTCGGGGGGGTCGACGCCGTCGACGAGCGCCCAGAGGCGGAAGAGGCGCCAGGGGAGCAGCAGCTTCAGCCAGATGATGTGCAGGTTGAAGTACGACAGCAGGCTGAGCTGGGCCGCCGTGTAGTCGCCCCAGACCGGGCTGGCCATGCCGATGGCGCCGACATAGTCAAAGTGCAGGACGAGCTCCATGGCCAGCAGGACAAGCAGGAAGCGAACGCCGTACCGGATCGTGCGCGACTTCTCAATGCTCGCTGGCCGCGACTTTTGCTGCCAGATGTAGTCGTTGAAGGTGAGGATCGGTCCGGCCAGATACAGCGGCGCGTAGATGGCGTAGGCCACGTAGTTTCGAAACGAGTACTCGTCGGGTTCGGCGGATATCGTGACGCGGTCCCGTTCGGACAGGTTCGCCGGGTCGAGCTGCTTCTTCTTGTGCACATTAGCGACAGGTCGGCAGGAGTGCCGCGTACATTGTATAGACATGTGCACACGCACACGCACACGCACACACGTATTGCTTTGAAATGCCTCGGACTGCTCACCTCCACCGAATCGGCGCTCCTCTTCTCAATACTCCAATAGTAGTCCATGTTGTAACTGATGAGTCGCAGAATGGTAATGTTGAACAGCACCTCCCATCTCGACTGGATCCCCCCAAAGCTGTCCAGCCAAGCACCGGTCCGCATCAAGGGCGAGTCCGACAGCTCCTCAGACGCCGGCGTGGTCGCGCGTGGCGGAGAGAGGTGGCTCGCAACATTGCGCAGAGGATAGCCCGCGCACAACTCGTTGGCGAAGAGCGTGGCAATGTTGAAGACCCAGGTCGCGAGGGGCACGTAGCGGCGCGGCAGCTTCCTGCCGATTTGGAAGTTGAGGTACAGTATGATGAGGACTTTGATCGCCGATATTCCGTGCAGAACAATCAGGAAGAGGATGGCGAAGACGAAGTCAAACGAGACGCGCTGCTCCAACCGTTGCGCGGAACCGCCTTGGCCGCCTTGGCCGCCTTGGCCTCTTGTTTTGCCCACGGGTCGGTATGCCGAGTTCCACGCTCGTCGCAGGAGGGGGTGGAAGAGCAGCAGGCCAGCCATGTAGGCCAGGTTGCTTCGAAAGGTGTGGTATTGCGCATCGGAGACATCGATCTTGCGGCCAGGAATCCAGCCCGGGGACAGGAAGCGCTCGTACTTGTGGTATCGTGGGTCGGAAGCTATGTGTTTCCGTCGCGAACCTCGTCAGTGTCGCCTGAACTTATATATATATATATATTATATATATATTATATATATATACGGTAGTAATAATAAAAGCATTTCCAACATGACGGATGCCACGTACGCCTCGAAACATTGTATGCCGTCCAGAACATGCAGGGCACGGCACAAACCACGACCACGTAGTACAGAAGAAACTCGGGCGTCTTCCATCTGGGCGGCGGGGCCTGAGCCTGGGACTCGGCCTTGCGGGCGGCTTCCTTGACGGTATCGGGCTCGTTTCGCGATTCGATGACGGCGCGGTACGGGGTGGACGACGATGTCAGGAAGCGGGTGTCGAGGGTGTCGAGGTCATAGACGTCGCGGGCAAACGAGAGGAAGCCCATGATGGGCCACGTCGGGAGCGGTGATCCCTGGTCGTGGGACCGCGGAGCAAGACAAGGAAGAGGCGTTGAATGGAAAGACGGACGTTGTGAATGCCAAGTGAGGCTGCTCCGGATGCATCTGGCGTCTGGAGCGACTCTTGGCGTGTCTGACTTGTGGCTGGTCCGGGTGGCGGGTCCGGGTGGCTGGTCCGGGGTTCTCGGCTAATCCACTCCCCACATGATCCAATCATCGATCCGCACTCGTCACATTCCAGATGCCTCCAATTTCCACGAGGCCAACCGCGCCTTTGCTACTCAAATACGACGCAGACACATCTGGCGGCCACTGCTGCGCCATCATGCCATGCTCCCGCATGTCCGTTTCGCCGGAACATGCATCTTGTTTTGCACTCTCCAGTCTCCACCGTCTCTCCAGCTCTTCCGCCCTCCTCTCGCTCATCTTCAACATTTCCCGCATCCCACGCAAACCCCAATCGGCTCGTGATTCCCCGAAAAGACCTCTGCCCTTCGAGCCATAGCTCGAATCTCTGATGGTCAAACTCGCAGACATAGAACCTGTAGCCCTTGGAGAAGAGCGTCCCGCCCTTCTGCTTGAGCACCAGCAGGTGCTGCTGCACGCCCCTGTCCCGTCCGAAGGAAGACCAGCCAACACCGAGACCAACATCCGGACCCGTGCGAAATGGCCCAACATGCGCTCGGTTGTGGAGAAATGGGAACCTTGCTCTTTGTCCCCTCTTGCTCATTCTCGGCACAATGTCACATTCGCACCCTTTCTTCGGGCGAAAAATAAAACAAAATAAAATGAGAGAAGAGCAGCCATTCACGAAACGCCAGTTTACTCGCATCTTGTCGACCGGCTTTGCAGCGAACAGAGGCAACCAGTCACGACTTGTAGATTGTGGAAGCCACACCCAATCCGGTCTATTGCAGACGAAAAGCCCAGCGTTGGATCCGTCCAGTTCTACACTACTTAGGAAACACAACAGAAGATCCCGCACCAAGGAGGTCCGCAATGTATGCGTGTGTGTGTCTGTGTGTGTGACCAACAAGCACGTTGCAGGAAAGGCGACAAGAGCGGATGTTGAAGCGAGCACCGTTGAAACGTGCCCTTGTCTGCTGCTTTCTGTCTCGTTCTCTTGTCCGGCACGTGGAGAACAAAACTCCTCTCACCCCCAACCTTTTTAATCAACGCAGAAGCGCCGTGTCGTTCTTTACGGAACAGGACTCTCGCCACGGCTTCTCCGCCTGTCGAGTCGGGGCAGTTGCCTGCTCCCGAGGCGTCGTTGACCGCTGCTGCTTCCGTTTCACGCAGCGGATTCGTCACCGCGGGGCCGAGCATCTCCTTCCTTTCGGTGGGAGAACAAAGCAATCGACCGGGGCCTGCCTCATCGGATCGGGATCGTCTCAAAATTCCATCTGTTTCAAGCGAGACGGCGCCCACTCCAGGCGAAGTCGCATCTACCACTGCCGTCCAGGCTATCGGTGCCACGGGAGCGCGCAACGGAATGCTTGTGGTGGACTCGACAAGTTTTGTGCATGCGGCGAGCGCCGCACTCTCTTCCGCCTGGAAAGAACCATCGACAACACTGCTCATGCCAGCTCCGAATTCATCCGACGGCCTCGGTGCTGGGCAAGTTGCTGGCGTTGCGATTGCAGCCGTCATGATGGGATTCCTAGCGGGCCTCATCGCGGCGTGGGCTCTGCTGCGACGAGGGAGTCCATATGCCAATGTGGCGAGCGCAGTGGTTGTTCATGATGACGCACAGGGTTCTGCCATGGAAACGACGACCAGGGTCATTAGCAGTGGCAACGGGAACGGCAACGGCAACGGCAACGGCGACAACAAGATGGACCGCCCAAACAGCGTCCATGTCAACCAGTTTCTTATGAAACCAACTCCAGACAGGGACATTGCGCAGGAAGTGCAGTCGCTCGGGGAACTCATCCACCAGCATGTCGACAACTACTACCACACGAAGCCCGTCCACGCAGACACGGCGCGTCTTTCCGCGGCTCTTTCAGGCATCGGCTTCTCCGGATCTCCATCGTCGATTCACTCGCCAATTCCTGCGCAACGCATGGCAATCTTGTGCCGGGATGCCAGTACTCGACTCGTGGGCCTACGTCACGTCATCATGCGTGTCGCATTCGGCAGCATAGACTTTGAGTCACAACACAGGAGCGGCGGTGGCAGATCTTTGCCTTGCTTGCTTCCCGAGCCGATGGTACCGTTTCTGCGGGCGATGGCGGCGCGGAAAGAGGAGGCCGGCAGCGGCAATGCCCCCGGCGGCAAGACATGGGACGAAGCGATGGCGACGACGGCCGCACTGCGCGAGTGGCGCCGTCTGTCGGCCTTTCTGCTGCATCCCGAGCGCAGTCTCCGGACGGCACTGCCGGTTCGAGAGGCGGCAGCCGCTATGCAGGCGCAGGAACTAGCACGGAGGCTGAACGTGTTCCTGGGCCATTTTGTAGACACGACGGCCGGGGCTGCGCAGCGCCAGGAAAGGCATTTACGGGCGGTGATTATGGAATGCGCCACGCTGGGCCACGTGCTGCTCTCTCATCCGAGCGACTGGCGGATGGTGGTGGATGGCGATGCGCCGTCGTCGTCGTCGTCGAGGCGGGCGGTGGTGGTGGAGGCCGGGCTGGACAGGCTGGCTGACCGGGACGGGCCGCGGCACCGGCGGTCGCAAAGGGTGGTCGAGCCGGTGGTGGTGTACTGCAACGTGTAGCGTGGCCGTGTGTGGTGGGTGTCTTGTCTTGTCTTGTCGAGTCGAGTCGCTCGCGTGTGATGAATATGACGGGCAGGCTGGTGCCGGCACCATGTACATAGTATGTAGTACATTGTACAACAGTTTGGATATTGACGATGATGGATGGCAATGTCCACGACTGTTGGCCCCATCTTGCTCAGTCCTCCATTGGTCAGAACTGACCAACAGGCCCCTCTTTATGGAGCCCTCGATCACCGGACCCCTGCCTAAGGTGGAGCTAGCCTCCCCTCTTAATTCAAGCTCGGCACCTTTTCTTTGAAGAAACAGGAAAGAGCTATCCTTGTGCCGAGTTCCGCTCGAGTATCCATCCAATTCAAGCCTCAATGTGCAAGCAAACGCGCATCCAACAAGAAGTCACAGCAGACCAGACCGACCTTGGCGAGTCCTGCACCGCACAATACATTATACATGCAACACGCAGAACCAACCGCGACCGCCATCTGTCACCTCCTTGGCCCGCATTTGCGCCGCCCTAACCATTGCTCTCGACTCGAGATGCGATGCTCGTCCCATGTACCATCTGCTTCATCCGCCGCTGCCTGGACCTCGTGCTGACCGGCCGTCGAGACCTCGAGCTCCTCGTTCATCTCCGCAGCTAGCACCTGCGGTTCCTCCAACATGTTCCCAACCGTGTTCTCGAGAGGATCGGCCGTGTCGTCGAGACGGCAAATCCAAGGCCTCGACGTGCAGAAGTGTCGTCGCAAGGCCCTTTGTGGCATGAAGACGTCCTTGCACAGCCAGCTCGAGTGGATGGTGTGTTTGGGGACCGGCTTCCGCGCCAAGAGGATGACATCAACCGCCAAAATGCGGCGGGGCTGGCATAGTTGTGCTGTCTGCGGCAAACCACCAGGTAGTCGCTCCCGGAGAGCTCTACGGCCGTTGCGCCTGCAAGTAATGCTTCAGAGTCTCGGACGGCGACGTCATCTCAGGTGCTTGTTTTGGCACGTCTGCGCTGCGAGTCTGCCTTTGTGGTCTTGGTTCGTTTTCACTTTTGTTTCAGCTTCAACATCTGATTGTTTTACGTCGCTTTCGTCATAGACATCCGTCTAGCCTCGTTTTACCGTTTGCTCATGGCCCCGTCGGGTGATGAAAGTCACTGCAAGGTGAAGGGTTGACGTCGGTATTTCATCCGTCAGGCTGCGTGACGAGGTCTTGACTGGGGGTTTTCGGCGGCTGGCGGCTGAGATGCATTGTCGACCTGCCGACGTTTTTGTCTGGTTGGCTCTAGAAGCCTGTTTGAGGTGAGAGGGATGCCACATTCATCGTGTACACCTATTGTATTCGTCTGATTCACAGCACACATCCATTATATTTGTCTGATTCACAGCACACGCCCCCCATCCCCCTGGTTCGTAATACGCACGTCAGGAATCCTCACTCTATATATGCCAGGCTGATCCCGTTTACGCACAGAGAATGCCGTCTCCAGCCTGACTCGTCTTCCAGAAACGCCAGCATCAGCATCGAGGGAAGAAAACCGCAGCCATGGAAGAACAGGCTGCCGAGCCCAAGCAGTCCCAGCACTACATACCGCGTTTTCTGCTGGAAAACTTTTCTCACCCCTCCCAGACCAGCAGAGGAACGGCAGCAACGCCGGCTGCCTCTCAAGGTGGAGCGCGGCGACGCGTCCAGCCAGTTGTCAACTGCGTCGACATGTCCTCCGACACGCCGTCCATCGTGGAAAGGCCCGTGGACAGCGTCGCCGTCACCGTCGACATGGATCAGGACGCGCGTGTCCCCCGCGAGGAGCAGAACAGAATTGAGCAGAAGCTCCGCCGCCTCGAGTCTGACGCCAGCGCGGTATTCCGCCGCGTCTTCACGGCCTTTTCCGCGAACCAGCAGGGCCTGTGGCTCACGCGGGAGGATAGGAACCTGGTGCGCAAGTTCCTGCTCGTCACAAAGTACCGGGGCCCGATCATCTCGGCGTGCTATCGCCATGAGACGATGGCGACGTACGTGGCCGATGACCGGGAGCAGCTGGCGGCGTACATGAGGCAGAGGGGCTTTTCGAGACCCGTTGACGTGTGGCTGGACAACCTCGACGGGCTTCTCGATATCCGGATGGACGACGAGATGGCATGGATCGGCGACCTCCAAAGGCGCGTGTATCCCCCCGACGCGTCGTGGGCCATCGCCTACTGCCAGGCGAGCTACATGGCCATTTGCACGCCGTCGGCCGCCACCGCTGAGTTCCTCGTCACGGAAAACTGCTACAGCGTCGTCGAGGGGCCGCACCGAGTCCTCGCCGACGCCGACTCGGGCACGCCCACGTACGGCACGTGGGAGAGCCTCCACGAATTCGCCCCCCTCTCGCCGCGACTCCTCATCGTCTTGCGCAGCTTCCTCTTCCCGTGCCCGGAAGAGGACGGCGCGGATCTCTGCTTACGGACCATGCGACAGCTGCACCGGTCCGTGTTTGAGGTCCAGTTTGGGCGCCTCTCCGAGACGATGCTGGCCGACCTGCCCGTGTCCAAGGCGCGGAACAACTACTCGGAGCTCGTCGACGGCGTGCTCCGTCCTATTCGAGGCATGACGGGAGCGCGGCTCCGGCGGCAGCATTCCTTCTTCTTCCGCTTCTTCCCCCTCGAGACGACCCACGTCGACCGCATCAACGGCATCTTCTTGGACAGTGCGAGCGCGTGCCGCAGCCTGGTGTTTTGCTCCGAGGCCGCCTTCCGCGCCTCGCTGAGGTGGTACCTGACCGACAACACGTACTTCCCCAAGCGCCCCGGGGGCATCAACGCCGTGGCGGGCGGCGGCCTGCGGAAACTATTCGCGCTGCTCGTCCGGCTCGGCGGGGACACGTCGGGGCTGCTCGAGGCGTTGCGGCATGTCTTGGACGGGGATAATGCGTCGTTGCCGGCCAAAAACGTGTACAGGATATTGGGTGAGCAGATGGCGTCATGGCTCGCCTCTTTTTTTGTTTTTTCCTTTCCTTTCCTTTCTTTCTTCTTTAACCTAGTCTCGTGAATTCCGTCACCTCCACTGACCCTCGCCAGGGGGCTCGCCAGAAACCCTCCTCAAAGATATGGACCAAGCCGCCCGCATGTTCACCCTGCGCGTCAAAATCGACGTCTGGTCTCAGGGCATCGACGAGCGGGTGCGCCAACGCAACCGCGACGCCCTCATCGAGCACTTCCTCGCTATGCCCCGCCGCCGCCTGTGGCTCTTCCTCAAGTGCTGGAAGCAGGCAGCCCTGCAGGAGGGCGACGGCGCCGTCCACGCCGACGCGCCGGAAGACGTCGTCGCGCGAGGTACGTTGACGAGCTCCCTCTCCCGTCTTTCCCTCTCTGCTTTTGCGTTGTTTTTTTCGCTCACCGGCGCCGTGTACAGCCTGGCGGGTCGTCGGACCGGGCCGACTGAATCAGCTGATGTACTGGGCCACGGGGAACTATATTCTGAGGACGCGGCCGCCGGGCTTTAATCCCTGGGCGCGTGTCACGCTGGATGAGGGCGGAGCGCGGCAGTTGGCGATGCTTGCCGAGTTTGCGTTTAGCAGTAAGCGCCCTCTATTTTGCTTTTTTACTTTCCTTTACTCTTCTTTCTTTTTTTTCACTCCTCTTCCCTTCTCTTCCCTTTCTGTTATTCCTTCTTCAACCCAACGTATCCCTTTCAGCCAAGACCCTCTACTCACGATTCCGAATCCCACAGGAAAAATCCAGAATTGCGGCAAGTAACCCGCCGCCCCCTCTCTTTCAACCCCCCTAACCACGCATCCCCACGTACAGGAATCCCAAAAATCGAGCACATGGCCTCTCTTTGTACCTCCGCAGCGCGCCTCGCCGCAAGGTCGGATGCCTTGCTGCGCGTCCCGCCAATGGCACTGTGGACCGAGGACCAATTCGTCGAAATGTCGACCAGGATGGCCGTTGAGCCGCACTTCAAGGGCCTGTTGCGTGGTGACCTGGAAGAAGAGACGTTGGATGCCTTTGCCGAGGTGTTTTTCGGGCTCCTTTACCCGCTGATCCCGGGGGTTCCGCTTCCTGACGAGGGGTTGTGCTGAGATTTGTATGCGCCGTTTCGGGGGGACGAGTTGGCAGCTGTCCGGCTGTTTCTACCTTTGAGGAAATCCTCCGCACATTTTCGTCCAGCGGTCGAGCGTTATGTTGCACGTTTTGGCCGCGCACGGCCTGCTGTGGCGTGGATTTGCTTCTGGCGTCGTTTGCGCTTGCGGGTGTCCCGGATGTGGTTTGCATGCGCAGTAGTTGCTGGATGTGGTTTATTCATGCGCAGTGGTCTGCTGGATGTGGTTTTTGCGTGCGCAGTCGTCACTGGATGCGTTTTATCCATGCGCAGTATTCAGTAGGAAGGCGTGTGTGTGCGATGGAAGTTGATTTTCAGCAACGGTGTACGGACGTGGGTGATGCCACCCTTTTACGGGGAAACATGTTGAAATTATGATATTGTCTGCATTAGTCACTGCAGCAGACGCCTTGGTTTTAAGTAGACCATCTTCTTATTCTGCCCAATAGAAAGCAAAAAAAAAATATAATAAAAACCTCCTAATAAAGGTATTGAAAAAAAAAATAGTATCAGTGTCCCACCGCAGACACGCAAAAAAAATATCTCCAGGGCGTGATTCGAACACGCGACATTCTGATTGAGCTGTTCCATTACAGTCAGACGCCATAAACCAACTAGACTACCCGGAGGTGGGCGAGGTGCGCTCGCTGGATGAGTTGATTCGCTGGTGGAATTGTTGAGCGGATCAGCGATATTTTAAACTATATGGTACTGCTCTCCGCAAAATCTCTCGGCGCGATTGCTCGGGTGTCTGGTTTCGTGTGGGGGCGTGCGGAGAAAGGGCGAGTAAAAACGAAAAGAAAACCCAGAAGAAGGAGGGGGAAAAATGGGTTGAAGTCCAGTGCAAGTGCTGCCAAATGTTCATGCTCTACCCTGTACCTCCATAAGTAAACCCCATATTCCCATCGGCGAGATGCACAGCGGGCGGGAACGAAATCACATAATCGATCTACGATTCTCGTGAAATGAAACGCCAGCGATGAATGCACCGCTGAGGTAGGTTCCTGCCAGGGCGATCCAGCCCCGGGGGACAGACACGTAGTTGGGGTAGGTCATCCACCGCCTTCAAATGCAAGGGATTTGACGTTGCGGATGTTATTCGGGGGCTCTGCGTGGATGGCTTACCCCCTTTTCCCCCTTGCGAGGGACTTGATATACCTTGGGGTCCATGACGGGACTAGAATCCCCCCCCCCCCCGCCCGCAAAAGACAAAGTTCAATCACGGTGCAAAATGTCTGGGGAATAACCCAGCATGACTGTCCAGGCTAGAGTTCTGCCATGCACCCACGCGGCATCATCCGCAAGCACGGGAATACGTATGTTCCTGATTTTCGTACTCGATGAGTCTGTCATGAAAATCACTCGCCAAGATGAAAACGAAAAAAGAAAAGAGATCAAAACGTCTCTGTTTTCAATTACAAGAGGCAATTTGGTAAACCCAGCGCCCAAACTCCATCTGCGCAGCAAACTCCATCGCTGGGGAAAAAAAAAAGATGTCCAATAGCCACATGTCGTAGATCATGATAGACAAAAAAAAAAAAAAAAGAGAAAAAAAGAAGCAAAGCAGAAAACAAGAAAAAAAAACCCCCCGTATCCCTTGCCCATTCCTGTACCAATCCGTATATACAACTGTGCTCCAATAAAATGAATTTGATTTTTCTTCCCAACACAAGTGTCTTGAAACGTCAACAAAAAAAAAGCGAGGTTGCACATTTCTGATGCGAACCCAAAAAAAAGGGGGGTATAATCGCCTAATAACTGAAATCAACATTCGCCATGGGGGGTACAGGCTTATTCTCGTTGGATGATGGACAATGTCCCGGTTGCCGTTCGTCGTCGTGATGTATGGTAATCGTGGACGAGCTGGAATCGCCAAGCATGGTGTCGGCGCTCGTCTGCGACGCCGTGGTTTGCAGTTCGTTTTCTGGAATGCCACTCGGTGACCAGCCTTGGTCCAGGATCTGCTGGAAGCTCCAGCTCGGTTGGAAATCTTTGCTGCTCCACGCATGGCTGACGCGCTCGTACATCTCGTCAATCTGCTCGAGGCTGATCTTGCTCGTCTCATACACCATGCACCACACAAAGAAGAAGGCGAGAATGCAAAAGGCGCCCCAGATGAAGAAGATCTTGGGCCCGAAGCTTGCGGAGCCTGGGCCGGTTTCGACCATGAACGGAGTGGAATAGGCGATTCCGAAATTGAGCATCCAGTTCGAGGCGGTGGACAGCGACATGGATTTGGCCCGCACCTTGAGAGGGTAAATCTCGGACGTGACAACCCACACCACCGGGCCCCAGGAGGCGGCGAAGAAGAAAATGTTGAGGCTGCAGAAGACGACAAGGATGGTCTCCTTGACGGTGCGTAGATTGTCGCCAGCAGCCGTGGTGAAGGAAGCCATGAGCAGCTGACACGCGGCCATACCCAACGCGCCCGTCATGAGCAGTTTCCGACGTCCCCATGATTCGATGATGAGCAGACCGGGCACGGTGGAGACAACGTTGATGACGTTGATAATGGTCGACTTGGTGTACGGACTCTTGATGCCGACGCCGTTGAAAAACGACGTGCTATAGTACATGATGAAGTTGATGCCCGTCAGCTGCTGAAGCATCTGAAGACCACATCCGGTAAATGTTCGACGACCAAGGTGAGGTGATCCACAAAAAACATCCTTGTACGAGGAAGGGCCTAGCGTGAGTTCGTACTGGTGGTTTGCAATGATTTCCTGCAGCTCGTCTATGAGGGCCGGATGGGTGATGTCCAGGCGCCGCAGCCGACTGAGGGACAAACCGGCCGCCTCCTTCTTTCCCTTCTTGACGAGGAAGCGTGGCGTTTCGGGGAGAACCAGGAGACCGGCGGTGAGAATGATGGCGGGAATGATCTGCAGACCGAGGGGAATGCGGAACGACGCCGAGCTGTCCAGCCTTGACGTGATGATGTTTATGACAGAGGCAGAAAGCAAGCCAATAGTGATTGATAGCTGATAGGCACAAACGAGCGTTCCGCGAATCCACTTGGGCGCCATTTCGGATTGATACAGGGGCACCAGGACCGAGATGGCTCCAACACCTACACCTGCCAACGCTCTGATTTGCCGAGTCAGCAATGTAACCGGGACAAAAGACGAAAAAGAAGGGAAGAGAACAACAAAAAAAACAAGAGAAGAAAGGAGAGGAAAAATAGAGGCGACGATGAAGTTGTAATCATCTTACCTGCCAATAAGAAGCAAGGGAATGGCGTTGGCGCAGACCTGGCAGATGGCACCAATGCAAAACACGCCCACAGCGATGAGGAGCGTTATCCTTCGACCCAGCGAATCGCCGGCCGGAGCGGCGAGGAGCGCCCCGACGGCCGTTCCAGCACTGAGTATCGCGACAATCAGGGACGAGTCTTGTGGGCAGATTTGGGTGGGCACGTCGGACGGTATCGTGGAGTGACAGTTGGCGCCAAACTGGGACTTGAATCCCGGCATGTCAAGAATGCCGTTTATCGCACTAGGTTTTGGTGACTCCCGAATCAGCAAATCCGCTTGGTCTGTTTCAACAGTCATGGTCCACGCTAATCGTCCGCGTTTCCAGATGGCCTGTGTCCGGGTATAACCGTAGCACATGGCAAATTGCCGTGGTCTCGAGTCGGTGGGATGAGGGCGGGGATGTGGTGGCGCTCTTGGGGATAAATGTCCTCGACTCTCTGCAAGCAGTTGCTCTGCCGTGGCTTCGTTGAGGGTCGCAACGTGTTTGCAACGACGATGCCGAGATGCTCCCGACACATCTCCCATCCTTGCATGGCGCTCCATGGCTCCCGTGGCTCCGTTTCCCGTACACAATCCATCCATCATCGAGGGCACCGGCCGATGCGGGCAAAGGGTTCGAGTGCGTGACTTACCCAGTATCATAACCAAAAAGCAGACCACCCGAAGCGACAAAGAGACCAACCATGATGGCCGGTGCTGACGAGCCAGCGACATTGTCGGGCTTGTGCCAGCCCATGGCAATAGCCATGGTAGTGGTTTGGACGTCGTCAATCCAGGGTTGTAACTTTGTGCTGGCTCACGGGGTGGGGATCGCGGCTCGGCAGATGTAGCAAAGTCCGCGAGGAACCAAGGTCACTCTGTAGACTCTGAAACGAAGGCGGACGGTCGTGGACGATGAGGGGGAACTTGTCAGGCACGCTGGAAGTGCCGCGATGCGATGCGAATGGTGGTGGGTTGTCGAGAAAGCAGGCGATGCTGCGGTCAAGGATCATCTAGTCGAGGGGGTTTTCGTCGATCGTGTCTATCGAGAGGAAGGAGAGGAGGGTCCAGGTCCAGGTCCAGGTCCAGGTCCAGGTCCAGGAGGCCAGTGTGCGTCGGGCCAAGCGAGGAGAGTCGGCAGCGTGGGCTTGGCGATGATGCTGAGCCGAGGGGGTGGCTCGTTGCATTTGAATTGAATCGAATCGAATCGACCCGAATTGAATTGAATGGAGCGGACGGGCGAGCGTGGAGATTCAGCTGACGGTGCAAGTGGTGCATGGAACGGGGACGAGCCAGTCGTTGGAGGACGCACGCGGGCATGTACCTATGGATGCATGTGTGGGAAGCGAACGGCGCACCATGGTTGGCGGGCGGGCTGGCGGGCTGGCTGACTGGCTGACGGGCTGACGGGCCCACAGTCTGGGCACAGTCTGGGCACAGTCTGGGCGCTAGCCGGCAACTGGCTGGCGCTGGCTATCAGCTGGCCGACAACAGGCTAGCACCCGGCTAGCACCTGGCTGGCAACCGGCTGGGCGCCGCATGGCCTCTGCCTCGTCTGCCCGCACCTAACCATTGCCTACGGTAGCAAGCAAGCAAGGAAGCAAGCAACAAGACCAGACCGGACCTGACCTAACCATGTGAGAGAGCGAGAGAGCGGGGAGCGAATGCAAGGACGTCCGTCGTAGAGGAGCGGACCGGCCCCCCTCCCCCAAGAGGCGTCGAGGGGACCGGTGCGGCTCTGGGCTGTCTGGACTGGACTGGACTGGCCGCACGCGCCACGCGCCACGCGCCACGCGCCACGCCACGGCGCCCCTTCCCCGACAAGCCCGACGA
>SRPY01000778.1:0-15768 GCA_018360145.1 Claviceps africana
TATTAATATTATTATTAATACACACACACACACACACACACACACACACACACACAAAAGGCGGGAGAGGGGGGGGAACCAACCTCCGAGTACAGCTGTATGACGGCAACTTTGATTTTGTGCGCCATCATGACATATGTGACGTCTTGTATTCTCGTCCGTGTTTCGGCTTCGGACCTCGTCGTGTCGTTCCGCCTTTTTTTTTCCCACCGTTCGTTCGCATGCGATGGTGGAGAGCGATGGTGGACCGATGGTGAAAAAGACAAGAATCGTCCGACGTCGTCCGTGGCCAGGACGGCACCACTTCTTGTCGTGTCAGCCGCGCGCCCGACGCCGTCATCGATGGGGCCCGTCGCCACCGAATCCGTCGCTCTCTACCATCGCCATGTGTGGGCGACTTTGTGCGGCACATTGTCTGGACACCTTCAGAGTCTTTGTAGTTCCTGGTTTCATTGTAGCAATTTTCGACTCTCACGACTAAGTGGCAAATGTCCCTCTCCCACCTGTAAACCCGACTCCCTTTTCACCCAACCGACACCGGAATATCCCACGACGTAGATAGCGACCTCCCTAGCCACCTCCGACCTGGCCAAAGGAAAAAAAAATAATGATAACAGAGATAAAAAAAAACGCAACATCAACTCCATTTCTATTCCCAATTTTCTCGCTGCACCTACACCATTTCGTGCTTGCCCAAAGATAGGATAAACGTCTCCATGTCTACGCGATCCCGATAGAATACTTTTCACGTCTCCATGTCGCTGCCTGCAGAAACCATGTCGGAAGAAAATGTACCGTTATCAACGTCAGTCGATGCCTGTCTTGAATGCCACTTTTTCAAGGAAATAGAGCGCGAGAAAAGCCGGCTTGCTGCTTCCTGGTTCCGCGGTGCGCGTGTAAGAGACAAGACGAATCCGGCAAGCTCGCCTGCCAAGCAACCCATCAGTAATTCATCCACCAGATCCGGACACGTCATGTTTCTTACCGAGTCCCACCAAGGCCAAGTTTCTGGTCAAAGAAGGCTGTAGCCCATACGATCCAAGTGTCAAACTTGCAACCGGACAGATTATATACGGCCACCAAACAGCCGTCCCAAGCTTGAGTAGCGGCTCATGCAGAGTACGGACAGTCATGGTGGCCACTTCAAGGGAAGACAGAATGTTGGACGTCTGGTTATGCGTGGACTCCAGCATCTTGTCCTGTCGGATTTGCTTCTCCAGCACAACATCGGCGATACCTTGCAGGTTTTCCATTGTCTATGGAGATACCTGGTCAGCAGCACGCCTGAAATAAGCCATAGGCGCAAATAAGCACACCGCACCTTTTGGATTGCTTCCTGTTGACGCGCAACCGACAGGACCTGGTCTTCTGATTTTCGCTATTGAGTGGGAAAGTCAGCACACGAATGTCTTCGGCGACCGATGTACCTCACCAATTGCGCTTGCAAGGATACCGAGTTGACAGAAATTGCTCTCAAAGCTTGTGCTATTTCGGCCACGTCCTGAGTAGCCACTTTGGTTGCAGTCTTCAACGCTACCTCATAACTCCGAGACATTTCTTCCTCTCTGAGCTTCCATCTGGGCAGAAGAGCTTCTATGAAGTCATCCAGCGTCTTTGCGCCTTGCATGCTATTTTGAACAGCTACCTGCATCTGCTAGAACAAGTCAGTAATTGTCAAGTGAAGAATTGTACAGGCAACCTACCCGAGTAGTGTCTGAAAGCGCCCTGCTAATGATGGTATTCAATCGCAGAGCCAACGTTTCAAAGTTCTTCATGTAGGCCACCATAACGTCTGCATTTTCGTGGGACTTTTGAAAGATGCGCTCGAGGTTTCTGGCATGTTCTTGCGTCTCGTTCTCAGCTTGGCGAGTGAGTCTATCCAGGATGATGGCGAGTTTTTGATGCAAGATAATGTGCTGATCTTGATGACGTGAGCAGATGCGTCGATTCTGTGCTTCTTCCTTTTCTTTTCTCTCCAAGTTCTTTTTCTCCCCCCCCCCTTTTTTTTCGAGGCTTACGCACCTTTTTCATGTTCTGCTCGAGCTGCTTCACAGAATCTCAGGGCCTTGTGCCTATAGCTCACCCAGGTGCTCCAGGAGGAGTCTGATCTCGCCAAACCCTCCAGGCACTTATCGATTTCCGCTGTCGTGACGTGGAGTTGTGGCTTTGAAGGCGCAGGGAGATTGGCTAGCACAGTCTCACGAAACTTGTGACACGGGGCTGGAATGTCGAAATTCGCCCTCTCCAAATCGCAAATGGCTAGACTAGCAGCAAAGAAATCCACAAAGTCTCTGGAAGCTCTCTCTGTGTCGGTCAATACTGTGGCCTCGTTCTGTCCATCGAGGAGCTGGCAGTTGCCGACTAACAACCTCGCCGCGATCCTGTGGCAAAGTGGCTCCGACTCAAGTTCTCGCAGTTCGATGAGTGCACTGGCATACGCATCCGAAACTGCATAGGTGTTTATAAGGGATGCCGGAGAGGCGAAAACATGTTCCTCTGGAGTTTTGCCTGTGGTGACAATTGCCAGTCAATATCCGGGTAGTCTGTCTTCAGTGAGTACTGCTCAGGTGGCGTGCTTAGGATTGCCTTACCCTTGGGCTGTCCTGAATTTCGCCATCCCAGACAGTTTACGGGACTTGCCACCATGGAAATTATAACAGCGAGCGCGAGAATGCGACTGCCAATCACGATGAAGCGCTCGAGTGTCGACATGGCTGCTGCTTCCTCTCATGATACAGGCGGTGTCGTTATACAGGAGCTAGACACGCCGAGTGGATGCCAGCTTTCCCGTCGTTCGTGGGTTGCCGCAGAAAGAGAACATTGGATCATCCCCAGTCGCCTTTCGAGTGAAAGGCATTTGTCGAGAGAATGCAAAGAGGGAAGGTGCGCATCGGAACATCACATGCAGTCAGTGCCAGCTGCCAAGCGGCCGCTTCAGACCCGTAAATGCTGATCCGTCTTTATTGTTGGCCGCTAGTCATTTCCAAACGCACGCAAGGAAACAATGATGAAAGAGTTTGATGGTGCTCAATTGTAAAAAATGATTCCGCACGTTTTGAGAACAACCATTGAGCCAATTACCGAAGGGTATAATCACAGCGTCACTGCCACAGCATGCCAAGCTGATCCTGCTTTTTTGATAAGTCCACACTGAGAACTTGCGCATGCACAAATATTTTCCTGATCCAACAGGGACAAAGTCCCTACCTGCGTACTGCGTACTGCCGAAGTCCCGACGTAAAATATACTTATCTAAGTACTAAGTAAAGTAGGTACTTACCTTGCCTACTTAAGGACCTAGGTACCTACTTACCTAGGTACTTGCTTGTTATTGGCGGACGCACCTTGCTGGCATGCACGGAGCTATGGCAGGATCGCAGGTACCGGTAGTAGGTAAGTACCTAAGTACTCAGGTAGGTACCCTGTTAGGTACCCTGGTAGGTACTTAGGTACCTAGGTACTTAGGCATAGTGTTGAGTGGTGTGGTGTGGTGTTTTGACGTCGTCGTACCTTCCTGACGGGACGGTAATGGGTTTTCACTAGACCAGAGAAGGAGCCATCCTGGATGATGGCTTGCTTCTGGATGCGCTTGCCAAAACACCAGACACAGACAGACTTGCTCTGCAGTGCTGCGCAGCGTCGCCTAAGTAGGTAGGTACTTAGGAAGGGACCCCTCCGTTCCCTCGGTGTTTCTGTTTCAAAATGTATGTAGAGACGATTGCCGTCAGAGTCATCGGATGCAACTGCGTCGGAGACATAATCGCGAATTCAGGGATCAATGAGGTCATCCTGGCCGATGCGGTGTGTGACGAGACAAAGACCTGGTTCGAACATCCAATCCTAGGATGTTCATCACCAAGGCGCATGTGCCTGCCATGCCTTGATGCATGAGAGAACTCGTCATTCCGAACTCGCAACGAATGGCGCTACATGCACCCAGTCATCGAAAATTTCTGCGGGTCGCGGTATTAAGCATGAGGGGGAATTTCGGAATGTGTTGCACAGCTTTCTTTGGTGGTCATGAATTTGCATTTGACATGGCCTCTATCAGGGTCTGGCAGCTTACTAACTTCCTGAGAGATCGCGATGACCCGCATCAAGTGGAACGCCAGCCAGCCAGTACCAGCTCTTTGGACTGAAGGGGAAAAAAAAAACAAGAACAAATCTGCGTGACACAAATGTGCGACAACAAAGGTCAGCAGTCCTCATGGCTTCTATTTCCGCCTCTTCCTACGGGCGGCCCCTCGACTGGGTTTCTCTCCCTTAGGCCTGCCATTTGGACCAGAGCATTTCAGTGTTCAGTGGTCAGTGGGCAGCATCTCATCCTGCCTTCTGCTGTGCCTCATCCAGACTGTTATTAGACAGTGGAAATTGACACCGTCTAATCCATTGCTTTCGAAAAAAAAAAAAAAAAAAAAAAAAAAAAAAGAGAGAGAGAGAGAGAGAGAGAGAGAACAACGCAAGAGAACGCACCGGGAAAACAAGACCAGATATATGGACGTATTCTCGAATCCACCATCTACGGCCGTGTCCAATCCTAATCTTGGGCAAGACGCCCATCGTGAAAACGAACGGCAGAAGGAAGCGGGAATCCGTACCTGTCGTCCTGCCAATCGGCATAAACGCGCGTGAGACATCCTGCAGGACATCCGAACCAACAAGGCAAGGAGTCGTTGATTCCCTCCGGCCGCCTCTTCAAGCCTGAGTCTTTTAGGGCCACCGTCAGAGAACATTGCCCGATTGCACAGACATGTGTACGCAGGTGGACAAGAGATGGGCGTGCGGGCATATCGGGTATTTTCAGATTAAAGGGTGTGAGCGGATGTTCAAAGGCTGCAAGGGAACATCTGCCAAACACGAGGTGATTGATGATGCTCAAGTATGCGACGACTGCCAGCGCCGGCAAACGCTACCGAAGCCTTACCATTTTGCCAACAAGTGAGGCAGGCAATTCAGCACACACTCGGTTGCTCAATCGGACGGTTATGATGGAAATTTTGGATCTCATGATATGCGGCCTTGTTGATGAAGGATTCAACCACGTCCACGAGCATGACAGAATGGGCAATAAGGGCAATGCATCTATGTACATGTGTATACATGTGTACATGTGCATATACACGCGTGGCCGCCAGATAGTATATGGACAAAAAAGTGTGCTTTCGTTCCGCTGAGAAAACTAATTCTCCAATGGTTTGTTAACATTCAGATAGCTGCATAATATCCAAGTCTTCACTCATGATTTTGGCAGATGAGAAGGCTATGCTATGCCTATGGGCTTCTCGTCATGCTGCGAATGTACTTGCAACATGTATATACTGTAGGTACCTACTTAATCTACTTACTTAGTAGTAGGTACATCGGTATGCAATGCCACGAGAATGCCAACTTTTGGTATTGTTGTACAGTGCGTACATTGACAAGAACATTCAGGACATGATTCCCGATCGGAGAGGGCCAGCAGGGGCCCAGAAGAAGACTGGGGCAGAAGAAGAAAAGAAGAACAGAAAGAAGCAGAACAGAAGCAAAGGAAGAGGAAGAAGGTCAAAAGAAGAAGAAGAAGAAGAAAACCCGCCGACTTCCGAGTGCGCCAAGTCCGCGATCCAGCGACCTAGTATGTATGGACTGGACTCACAGGGAGCCGGGTCATTCGCACATCCATCATGAAGCAATGCATGCGTGCGTGAATGACGCACGCACGTGCCCGTCTCCCCGAATTTAGTGCGAGATACGGAGCATTTGGAGTCGGCAGTTTGAATGAAGATCTTGACACAAAGCCGGTTCATCCCGGAACATGATGCTAGTGCACTAGTAGTAGTGCATGGAGAGAGGACTTCTGGAGCAAGGCGGAAAGGGAAAGGAACATGGAAGGAACAATGAAAAGATGGAAGGTTGGAAGTAGCCCCCACCACCGGACTGCCCTGCGCCACCCGCGTTGGAGCCGAGTCCTGACCAGGCCCTGGCCGCCAAGCCGGTTGCGGGAGGAGCACAAGACAAAACGGTCAGACGCCTCGTCTGAAGACACGAGTAACTCGAAGACACGGCGCGTCCACAGGCACGAGAGCTGGACTGGATGGGATATGTAGCGGACGAGGGGCCGGACGAGGGGCCAGACGAGGGGCCAGACAAGAGGCGGATAAGAGGCGGATAAGAGGCGGATAAGAGGCAGATAAGAGGCAGGAGAGAAGCGAGAATGGGATTGTCTTGTGCGCATCCCTGCTCCGGCCCCTGCCCATGCTCCTGCTCCTCTGCTCCTGCTCCTGCTCCTACGCCTGCTCCTGCTGTTTCCTTGATCGTCTGCACAAGGCTGAGATGTGAAATGGGGGGGGGGGGAAACAGGGTGCAATGGAGTAAAATGTCCCAGATGGACACAATAAAGCAAAGTGAGCAGCCACTCGCGCCAACCAAAGGCCCCGGAGCATCCAATTTCGGACCCACCATGACGGGCAGTCGACCACAGCGGCCTGCCTCATCATACGATTTTTCCACTGTGCAATCAACCAGGGCGAACGGGCTGGAGACGCGAAGTGGTGGGCACTGTGCCGGGACGGCCACGGGCACTGTGGTGGAGACCGTGGTGGCTGTGGCGGTGGTGGAAGTTTTTGGTTTTGGTTTTGGTTTTTTGGTATCGATGGCGTCTGGCTGGCCAGGCGAGCGGCGAGCGAGGTGCGGCGTGCGGCCCGCAGGAATGCAGCGCAAAGGGTCGTCAAAGTCAGGCCATTCTGGTGAGTCTTGTTGCGGCGCTGCGCAATCAGAGACGTCGACAAGCCGAGACAATGCCAGCCAGCCTGCCAGCCTCTCTCTGCACCTTGCACTTTCGCCGCACCTTGCACCTTGCAATTTTTTTAAATTTTTAAATTTTTTGTTTTTCCTTTTTTTATATTCCCCCGCCTCGTCCCCCCCCCCCCCCCCCCCCCCCCCCCGCCGCCGGGACTCCCCGACATGCAGCTTCACGACTTTTGCCCGGGCCTTGAATCTTTTTTCTGCCCCTCCACGTATCCATTGTTACGCGCACTGCTCGGGCTTGGTGAGCTCGGGTGATGACCTGTTGCCCCGCTGCCGTCTGCCGTTGTGTCGAGTCGGGGACTGGAGCCCTTCGTGGCGCCCTCCTGGAGCCGTCCTCCGGAGCTGCCATCTCGGCCATTCCCTGGGCATCATTTCGGACCATTTAGCATCATCGGGAATCAGCTATTTGGCGTCATCTGCACCCCCTTTCCCCCCCATCTATCGCTTGGGCCGGAGCAATATCGAAAAAGTCCCCTCCCTCCCCCCCTTCCCCCCCTCTCCCCTCCCAAGACCCAGGAGCCCAGGAACCCAGGAACCCAGGAACCCCCGAGTAAATAAGCGGCGAGCAGAATTGCACTGCCGCCAAACCTGAGAGCGTCACGTCAGGTGGTCGTCTCGTCCGATTTCCATCACCAGCTGCGGGACGGGCTTGGCCGGACCTGACGACGTTGGGCTCTGCCGGTGCCGGTGCCGGTGGTGCTGCCGATGCTGGTGCTGGTGCTGGCGAGACCTTGGTCCATCCAGTCAGCGTCGAGTCTTCAACTCTGGACAGTCGAGAGAGCCCGTGATGCCGCAAAGCTTTCCCCTTCCTCTCCCCTTCCATGCCATTCCTCCCACCTCATCTGACCTGTCACGACCGAATCGCTTCGCCCTCTGTGCCGTATTCCCTGCCCAGTTCCCGCTCAAGTTGCCTGTGCAAGCAAGCCGACTTTGCTTGCTTGCTGCTCCTGCCAATTGCGACTGCACTCCCGGTTTTAAAAATCGCAACGTCGCATCCTAACCCCGACCTTTACGAATTCCAACTTCCAACCGTCGTTACATCAAGTACCTAGTTTGTACTTATCGACCTACCTACTTCCCAAGTACTTGCTACCTACTTACTTGGGTACTTACCTACTTTACATCGTACATACAAGCCGTCAATCCAGTCGACATTCGCCCATAGATTACACACCTACTTCTTACCTACAAGCCACGATCCGACGTTCGACCTCGCGTGCTATGCTAGGCAAAGAGCTCGACACGCATACCATCCGTACCGTCCCTCTTCGCACGCAATTGTCGTAGAGGTGACAGTCAGAGTCCAAGACCCCGGCGACCCTCAATATTCCTCGTCAGCTTTTCCGCCATAGCCGAGCAGACCACAATCCGAAGCGGCCACCTCACACACGCGCACACAACGATAGCTTGTTCTACAATTTTGACGGGCCGTCACCGTCGCGCCTTTTCCCCATCGCAGCTATGAACGAGAATGCCATGCGGGATAGTTCGGTGGCCAGCACCGATCCAGATCAGTCGTCGTCTCGACAAACATCTCAACCTGCACAAGACGCATCGACCTGGTCGGGCGCCTCTACTGGTCTGGGTACGTTTGCCTTCACAACTGCCCCCTCCAACGTGTCAATACCATCCTTCGACCCGGCCATCGCTGCCTTTGCCGACCTTTCATTCACACAACCATCCGCTACTTTTATGCTTGACGGCCAATCAGAAGCCTTTCAAGCCAAGGATTCTCACGACAAAAAGAGAATGAAGGTGGAATCAGACACGCCCGCCTTGGACTCCATAGACTACTGGATCTCTTTCGACGACGATCTTGACAAAATGGGAAGTTTTGAAATCGACTATTCCAAGCGACCCGACTTTCTTTCTCAAAATAGGTACGCCATCTCATCGGCGACGGGGAAGCGACCACTGTCTTGCCAGAAGTGAGGGAAGCTGACAAAAGCTCGTGCAGACCAGACATGTCTTCTCAAATGACGCCCGGACTCGGAAGCGGATTGTATTCTACGGCCATGGCGCCTTTCCGAGAGGAGGACTTTTTCGACGACAGCGCCTTCGAGCAAGTCCTGTCAGACGATGAGGACATGTTTGAGCCGACGGGAGATGTGAACAACAAGCCGGCCCACTTGCGCGATTTTTCAGAAACCCAGACGTCCGCCGAAAGCTGCGCGAGTCTATTTCCTAGAAGCGAGGAAATGGGCACCTTTGGATTCGGCTCACGATTTGCGTCCGCCGTCAAGGATGAGCCAAGAAAGATGGGATGCGGCACGAGTGCTCCAGCCCCGCAGTACGACGAGCAGCGAAGACTGCTGGAGGAGGCCTTGAACTCGGGAAAGCTACCCGGTGCTTTGATCCCGCCGAATGGTTTCGGCATCGGATTTGGTGCCGGAATGGGAGGCTGCAAGCTACCGCAGGATCCTGGCAGGAAAGCCTCTAGTCCACACAGCCAACCGTCAGGGGCCCATGACAAATCGACGAGTGCAAAGGATAGCGACATGTTGGACGAGACCGAGCTGAAAAAACAGACGAAAAAGGCATCGGCGACGAGACCGACGGCATTGAGGAAATCGACTTCGTCTTTGCAGACTCCCAAAGTCAGGTCGGCCGATCGAATAGCCCACAACGACGTCGAGCGGAAATATCGAACCAATCTCAAGGACAAGATTGCCGAACTGCGCGCCGCCGTGCCTGCTCTGCAAACGTGTGGGGGGGCAGAGGGCGATTCTGAAGGCGGATCGGCTGGTGGCCAGCAAGGTGGCAATAAAATCAGCAAGGTGAGAAGGCATATCTGATTCGCCGTTGTCGGTCAAGGCGAGGCGTTGAAGTTTGCCGCCCCCTATTTTTTATTTTTTTTTGGCTCATTATTTTTATTTTTATTATTATTATTCCTCTGTAGTGGATGGGATGATGATGCAAATCGGAAGAGCTTGTGCGGGAAAATCGGCTGACCACCATTTGTTTCATCGGCAGGGTACGGTATTGACCAAAGCGACCGAGTATATCCACCAGCTCGAAGCTCGTAACAAGGCCATTATCCAAGAGCATCAGCAGCTCTCCCGAAGACTGCAGGCATTCGAAACTCTTCTCAGCGCAAACAGTCAAGCCGACATGATGATGATGCCGAATCATAGCATGACGCTTTTCGACCCCCGAGGATTCTGCTGAATGAGGAAAGGAAGTGGGCGTGATTGGCTTTTGGAAAAAAAAAAAAAAGAACAATACAGAGAAACTAGTACCGGGTAACAAAAATGTTATTTTTCCTCGTTTCTCCGACGGGAAAGAAGAAGAAAGAATAAAAACAAAAGAGCAACATGGACCAAGGGAAAGGGAAAGGGGGGGGGGGGGCTGGGGGAGTTGTTGACTTTCTCGATTCCACATTCTCGAATTCGTTGCTTTTGGAGCGGGCATTGGCACGGGGGCGTTGATCATTTCCATCATCTAACGACTGTCTACGGATGACAAGTCATGAAAGATTCATCTCACGGGCTCACGGCGTTTAAAAACACAAGGTCGAGGGGGCGCGGTGCATTCTTCTACGGGAGGCAGGGAACAACAGTCCCGATGGGCGGGACAGGGAAACAAGACACGGGACATGGATATAGACAGATAGGCATCGACCACATGGTGGTTTCTTCTTCCAACGTAGCATCTCTGCTCTGGGGGTACTTTTGCGGATGCACTCGTCTCGTTTGTGCCGAGGACGTTTTGACTGTGGTGACGCGACGCCTTGACTCGACGAGCGGATCTGGTTACGTGCGACGCTTTCAGGACGCGGGACGCACGTACGCGTGCAGTAGTGCAGCAGTGCTGGAGCGACCTGGTGTATTTGGGCCGTGACTCGATGGGCTACGGTTTACTACACATGAGAACGAAAAGGAAAAAAAAAAAGAACGAGAAAACAAAAGAAATAGAAAAAAAAAGCCATGACCTGATGTATTGAGGTTGGGTACATTTCACGTGCCATGCCATTCCCATGTCCGTGAAGAAGGGAGGAGGGGGGGGGGGATGTTTGCGCCTTTTTCCGGGAATGCAAAAGGGAACGAACGGTTCGGTAACCCGATGCGGCAACCACTGGGTGGGGACGACGTCACCGCAGGGCCTCAATGTCATCCACCTCCTTGACCGCCTCCGTCGTCAACGTAAAGGGCGAGTTCTCGTCGACGCAAACGCTGTCCTCTATGCGGATGCCCATGCCGCGGAAGGGCGCGGGCCACCGGTCATGGCGCGGCACGTACACGCCCGGCTCGATGGTGACGCAGTGGCCGCGCCTGAGGCGCTCCCTGCGGCTGTAGCCCGGGCAGTCGTGGACGTCGAGGCCGATGTAGTGGCCGACGTGGTGGGGGAAGAGCTGGTCAATGTTGCTGGCGGAGACGTCGAAGCCGAGGCCGCGGAGCTGGTCGACGAGGGCGCGCGTCGTGACGCCGTGGATGTCCTCGAGGGACATGTTGGCGCTTTCGCGGCACAGGGCCACGCCGGTGCGCTGGACCTTGAGGACGGCCTCGTAGAGGTCGCGCTGGGGGGGCGTGAACTTGCCCGACGCGGGCCACGTGCGCGAGATGTCGGTGATGTAGGTGCCGTACTCGCCGCCGGCGTCGACGAGGATCAGCTGGTCCTGCGGGAACGTGTTGTTGTTGACCGTGTAGTGGATGCAGTTGGCGCGGTCTCCGCCGGCGACGACGGGGATGTAGGCCGGGCCGTCGCATCCGTTGACGGCGAACTGGTAGTCGAGGAAGGCGTGCAGGTCCTTCTCCCGCGTCCAGCCGCGCCGCATGGCCTCGGTGATGGCGCGGCCGGAAATCCTCCCGGCGCGGCGCATGTTGGCCACCTCGGCGGCGCTCTTGACCACGCGCAGCCTGTTCATGATGGGGGACAGAGGTGTTCGGGCCGGATAGGTCGCGTCCCTGCCGGAGAAGAAGCGCCGCAGCCAGTTCCGGCCCGCGTCGGCGGCGGGCTGCACATCGGCGTAGAGCAGCTTGGCGGACTGCATCAGCTCGGGAAGGAGGCCGTCGACGCCATCGATCGAGTAGGCTTCGTCGGCGTTGAAGATGTCTCGGGCCGCGTCGACGCCGTTCCGGTATCCGTTCCACTGCTCGTCCCTGGCGTCTTTGCGCTTGACGAACATGCGGAACGTGTAGCCGTCCGGCTCGGGGCCCGTCTTCTCGATGACGGCCACGGCGTCGTCCTCATTCCAGCCCGTGAGCCAGAAGAAATTCGACTCCTGCCTGTAAGGATGGAAGACGGCGCCCGACTTGTACTGGACGGAGGCAGCGTGGAGGACCGCCACGCCTCCTTCTGACATGGAACGGGCCAGGGCCGCCCTGCGGTCGGCATATTCTTGAGCTGTGATGCCTGGCGTGACTGGAGAAGGGGGGAGGTGGGATTGATGAAAGTCAGTACGTCGATTGGACGAGAAGAGAAACGCAAAGTCACGGGCAAATGTGCTCTTACGTTCACCGGCTTTCAGTATATGGGGATGTGTCTCGTGCACAGGTTGTCCGAACCGGATATCGGCAGCTGGGACACCGGAAGCCGTCGAGTAGAGTTTACGGCATGCCGTCGTTGGCGATGAGACGTCCATCAGGTGTCTCTTTGGTGGCGGCAGGATCCTGCTGGGTCGGGCGCGGCGTTGAAGCGCGAACGAGCTCCGGAACGAGGGTCGTGGGAGTTTCATATTTCAATCTAGGCACTGATGAGTTTGTTTGGAAAAGAAAAAAAAGCACTAGGAATTAAACGATGAACAAATCACAAGAAACAGTAGGCGTAAGCACACCCCCCCGGACATGAACGATTCTCACGTTCAGAACGGGCACTCGAAGCCCTTGGTACGTGATAATGGTACTCCGAGACGAGTGGGAGACTGGACCGCTTGAAGCTGACTCGAGACGCGATTCCGGTCTTGGCGGGTTGCCGAGGACGAAGCGCTGCGTGGTTGCGAGCCGCGACAAGGCTGCGACGAGACGAGGCCGTGACGAGGCTGCGAGGAGGACCCGACGGGTGCCGGTCCAGTCCAGCCTTGCCATTGCCATTGCCATTGCCATTGCGCGCCAGCAACAAAGTTGCTTGGGGACGCGTCTGTCTGCTCTGTGCGCACGGTGGAACACGTGCACTGTGTAGTCCTGCACCAATCATCTTTTATTATTATTATTTTTTTTTTTATCGAAAGCAAGAGTCGTTGCTGGTGCGGCGGGTTGGCCCGTGCGTGTTTTCGACAGGCTGGCCAGACGCGGCCCAACGCGGCCTAGCGCGGTTGCGCCTGTGGGTGGCTGCCAGCGTGTTAAGCCTGGTATGCCTGGTATGCCTGGTGTGCCTGTTATGCCCGTTGTTGTGCCTGTTTGTGCCTGTTGCGCTAGCAAGCGCGAATGCTCCACCTGTTCGTCCGTCAACACCGGCAACAAGGCAACAACCCAAGGCACAGCTCGCCAAGCACCAGCACCTCGTGTTTCTTCCTCCACCCGCTCACCCACGTTCCGTCGAGGTTGAGTGCAAAGCACCCGCGCCGGCCCTTCACAGAGGGTCTTGTTTGTCCCGCAAGGCCTCGCTCCGTGTCTCTCCCATGCCCCCCTAGCATTTCTTACCTCGCGTCCGATCGCTCGCCCATTCTTGACGTGTATCGCCCTCTACACGTCGCGTGGTGCCCGTCACGCCCACGCCCACGCCCACGCCCACGCCCACGTCCACGGCCCCGACCATCGCACTCGACCTTGCTTGCTCGGCTTGTCCACGCCCCTCGCCAAAACCAGGGCCCCTGCGACCTCGATCCACGGACTCGACTCACAACAAAACAAACCAGCAGGCAAATCGTCCCATCCTTCGGGGTGCCACGCTCTGGTAGTCCTACTCCCAGAGCATGCTTGTTGACGTGTTTTATGGCCACCATATCTCTGCCTCCCACGCCAGCTTCCATCGCGGTCATGTCCACGCGGCGGGCGCCTCTGACGAGCAATCCCAATGTCGCCAACTCGCCAATGCGAGGGCACAATACCCTCAATGCCTACGCAAAGCAGAAGCGATCCTATGCCAACGTGCAGCGCGAAGAAGCCTACGGCCAGCCGCCGCCCGTCAAGAAGCAGGCCCTCGACAATGGCTCGCAGCGGCCCGTCCGGTCCCCGTCCAAGACGTCCCGCGCTCAGGTCCTTGTGCAGCGCTCGACGGCGGCTGCTGTGCGTCCGGCATTGAAGGATCGTGCCACGAGATCCATGCAGGAGACCACGACAAGTGTGCAAGATAACGAGACGGAGAAGGAGGCCTGGAAAAAGCACTATCGGTCCAAGTTTCCCAAAATGGTCTTTTACTTTGAAAGCATCCCAGATGACATCAGAGCAAAGTTGACCAAGCGAGTCACATACCTCGGTGCTGTGAGTAGACTCCATTTTACCTGCTGGCGAGCTCGAACCCCCGGAATGGCTAGACTAATGTCATTCTCTTTTTTCCCCTTCATGATAGCGTCAAGAGCCCTTCTTTTCCATCGACGTAACCCACGTCGTCACAACGCGGTCGATCCCCGCCGAGAAATCGGCAGGGACTGGACAAGAACAAACTGCCGAACCTGAACAGCAGCAGCCCCAAGAGCAGCAGCCGCAGACTATAAATCCTTCCTTGCTGGATCGGAACACGGTGGCCGCTCGAAGAAAACTTCTCTTCGACTTCCAAAGGACTCAAGCACCATCCCACCAGAGCGACGACCCTGCTAGGCGAGCCAGGGGAACCCGCCATAATGATGTTCTTCACAAAGCTCGCGACATGGGCAAGAAGATATGGTCATTGGACAAGTTCCAAAACATGCTCTCCGTCTTGTTGGAATCCGAAACACAAGCTGGCAGTCACTCGACCAGGACGGCAAGTCTTCGTAGTCACTACGGAATCACCAAGGGTGCACATGAACCAAACTTGCTCCAACTGCTGCACAACGAACGCATCAACGGCCCATCTGATCGCGACCCGACGGCCGTCAGCCGAGAGTTGGTGTATTTCAAAGGGCCATATATCTATGTCTGGGACATGGACGAGAAGCACAAGCCAATAATGGTGCGAGAGTATCCCAAAGTGGTTCACAAGCAGGATGGCGAATGGCCCCAATTCCGAAGCGTTGGCAACGGTCGATGCCCATTTGTGGAAGAGGTCGAGCCTCCAGAGAAGGAACAGCGTCGTGTGCGGGATCGAGAGACAGCCCGGGTTGTCAAGAGGGAAGAAACAGTCCCCGTGCCGAAACCCTCCGAGAATGCTGTGCCCAAACCAGTCACCGGAAAGCGGAGCCTGACGGAGATGGAGGACGGACACAACCGTCTTCGCTCGAATCCACCTGCTGATGTGTTCAACCCTGCCAAAGCCGCCCTCTCGAAGCAGTCGGAGATGAAGTTGCAAAACGCCTTCACGAGTCGCGCCCAAGGCGCGAGATTGTTGGCCGGAGAGCCTGTGGCGTCAGGCATGCAGCCGTCCAACATCACCTCCGCCATTCGTTCCCAGATGATTTCATCCACGTCGGGCCTCAATGGAAGCAAGGCCGGGACCAGCAAAGAGGTGCATGGTTTGCAGAGGAAGGTGCTCCAAAAGGTCAAACCAGCCTCACATGATGTCAGCTCCCGGCGACCCGCCGAGGTCTCCATGGACGTCGCATCTAGTCGATCGACGAACATGGGTCGTGCAACCTCGAGGACTGTCCAACCTCAGGATGACGAATCCCAAAGGGCAGACGGGAAAGACAAGAAGGCGCAGTCACAAACGCTCAAGAGCAAGCGAGAGTTGAAGCCGGGTTATTGTGAGAATTGCCAGGATAAATTCAGAGACTTTGACGAGGTTTGTAGACACGCCGCCCTCCTTGCCCTCTCCAGGCCGTGCGCAGTTTTGGTTTACTCTTTTTTTTCCCTCCTTCCTCCTTACTCCTTCCTCCTTCCTCCTTCCTCCTTCCTCCTTCCTCCTTCCTCCTTCCTCCTTCCTCCTTCCTCCTTCCTCCTTCCTCCTTCCTCCTTCCTCCTTCCTCCT
>SRPY01000779.1:0-15754 GCA_018360145.1 Claviceps africana
TTTATTTTTTTTATAAATAAAATAGAATAATTTAGGGCTTAATTTAATTATATATTAATATTAATATAAATATTAAGGTATAATATATTAATAGTTTAAAGTAGTAAAGGTAAAGCAATAAAGAGGCCTATATTAAGCCTATATTAAAGACTAAAAGGTACTATTATTTATTATTATTTCTTTTATAAAGTAAAGGTAAGTTAAAAGTATAGAAGGTAATTAGTTTTAAAAAGCTACTTTACTAAGTATTATATAAAGCTAAGTTAGTTAAAGGTAATATAGATTTTTTTTAAATTTTAAATTAAGCTTACTTTAAACCTTAAAAGGTAGAGATAATTATATTTAAAGTATTAAAAAATAAAGTAGTAAATATCTTTATAATTACTTTAATAGTAATATATTAATAAATTTATACTAAAAATATAGTAAAAGTAAAAGAAGGAGTTAAAGCTAATTTTCTTAATATAAAGCTAAATTAAGGCTAATAATTTAAACTTAATAAAGTAATAATAAAGTTAAAGTACCTTTTTTTTAAAGTAAAAGTTTAAGTTTTATTTAATTATAATAAAGTATTAACTTAAGTATTAATAAACTATTAAAGCTTATTTTTAAAGCTATTGCTTTTTTTAGTTTAATTTTAGTGTTTTAAATATAAAGAATATAGTAGAGTTTAGTAGAGGCTAAGTTAAGAGTAATATATAATTAATATAGAGTTATTTTTTATATTAAGCGCTATATTAAAGGCAGGTTACTATTAAAGTATAGGCTATTTAAATCTTATTAGCTATTTTATTTACCTTAATTTTATTATAAAATTATTAAGCTTAGTAGTTAAGGTATAGGTTTAAAGAGGGGATTATTGCCTTAGTTTTAATTAAAGACTGCAGTATAGCTTTATAAATATTAGTAATAGTGTAAAGGTATTAAGTCTACTTTATAGTAAGGGCTTTAGTAATACCTTTAGCTACGCCTCTACGTCCGGTTAGGGTGTGATGCGAGCCCGCGCCATAGCCAATAAGGCTCCGGACAACCTAGGTGTAGAGGAGTCTAGATTTCCTTCCTTAATATAAATTTAATAGTATATATCTTTAATATTGATTTTAATAAAAAACCTAACCCTTTAATAATAATTTAAAATTTTTAATATAAAAGGTAATATATAGTAATTTTTAAGTGTAATTTTATTAATACCTTTATAATTTATATATAATTAAAGGGTGCTATCCTTTTTAGATATAAAGAGTATAAAGATATTACTAAGGCTTTTTAAAGGTTTTATTTACTTATTTATTAAGTTTTTTTTAAGGTATTTTTATAGAATTTTAAGCTTATTTAAAGATAGAGAGTATATAGGTTTATAAAGGGGTAAAGTATTAAATAAAAGGTTAATTAAATAGTCTATATCTTTAGTAAGTAAAAGTATATTAACTTTATTAAAAGTAAATATATTTATAAAAGCTTTAAGTTTTAAAGAGATACTTAAAGTAGTTCCTTAAAGGTTTACTACTTCTTTATTTATTAATTTAATATATTAGTTATTTAAAAGGCTTTATAGTATATAAATAACTGCTTTATTTTTATACTTCTTAGTAAATTAATAAAGAGTTAAAAATAATATATTAATATATTATATTTTAAATTACTATTCTTTATTATATATAAATAAATAAATATATTCTTTCGCTAAGGTATATATTTTAATGAATATAAAACTTCTTTAAGGGTTTAATTTATAATTAATATATATATATAATAGCTTTAAATTTTTAAATATATCTCTTAAATTAGTAATATTAATTAATACCTAATATACTTTATATTTAGGGACTTAAAGGTCCTTAACTATTTAGAGTTTAAGGGCTATTAGTTAGGTCTTTATTAAGCTTTAAGCTATTATAAATTCTAAGCTAATAATATTAATATTAAAATAGGTATTAAGATCTATAAAGGTATAAATAGTGTTTTTATTTTAAATTATAGTATAAGTATAGAAATATTACTTAATTTAAACTTATTCTTTAATAAAAATAAAGGTAGTTACCTTTATTAATTATTGTTTTTTAAAGCATTAAGATTAGCCTTTACTAGTTTATTATAGTTATATTAAATATACTTTATTTCCCTATAGTTATAGTATTTATATTTACCCTTTATTTTATTATTATTAACTTTAATTATTAAACCTATAATAGTTAATTACTTATAGTTTATAAAGGAAAGGGAGGACTAGTTTTATTAAAATTTAATAGATTTTTTATAAAAAGTATCTATTTTTCTTTTAAGCTTTATTAATATTATATCCTAAAATTACTAAGTAATTTAAACTACTTTCTTTTAAGTTTTTTTTATAATAAATATATATAAGTTAATATAGTTTTAAAGTTTTAATTATAACTTTATAAAGAGTAAAAAGGCTTTAGCTTTTTTATTAGCTCTCTTTAAATATTTTTTTAATAAATTAAAGTAAATATTAAAATTAATAAAGCTTTGGCTATTTCTTTATTTAGTATTCTTTATTATAGTAGTAATTTAAGCTTTTTAATTAATAAAGTCTTTAAATAATATTAAGTTTTATTTTTAAAACTTTACTTAATTATTTTTAAGTTTAATATAATACTTATTTAGCTATTTATTAAAGAATTAGTTTTATTTTACCTTATAAAATTAGTATATATAGTTAAAGGTAAAGAGTATTTTTAATTAATTTTAATAAAACTTATATTTTACTTTATTAAAGGTATAGTTTAGGTTATTAATTTAGATTTTATATTTTTAAAGATTAGTAAAGTATATAAATAAATTAATATTTTTAACTTTAACTTCTCCTTAGCTATTATTAAATAAATCTTTATAAAAGTAATAATATTTTACCTTAATTTTATTATTAATTTCTTATTTTAAAGCTTAAAAAAGTTTTATTTTTTCTTTTATAGTCTCTTTAACTTTTTTAATTAAAAGATTTACTTTTTAATTACTTTAGCTTTTTTATAAAGGCTTTAAGTACTTAAGTTTACCTCTTTTAATATAAAGATATTAATAGTTTAAGCATTACTTTATAAACCTTTTATAGATTAATAAAGTATTAATAAAGAGTTAAAGAATAATAATTCTTTATTAAGAATTATAGTAAGTTATTTAATTTAAAGTGCTATATTATCTTTAAGTAGCCTTTAAAGAAGCTTTAAAATTATTAAGTGTTAATAAAGTAGCTAAGTAAAGTTAATATAGAGACTAGTATATTAACTAAAGCTTACTTCTAAGTCTTTTCCCCTTATATACACGCTACTTAGGGTTTATATACCAAGTGTGTAACTAAGCACTAGCGACGAGGAGTTGCCGCGGGCTGGTCTTGTAAGCTCCTCACATTTATAATTATTAATATTATATTTACTTATTTATTATTATTATATACCTTTAATAGCTTAGTAATAAAGTTTATAGAAACTTTAACCTAAGGTTACTAAGGGGTTAATAGAGATTTTAGCTATTTATATAGTTAATACTATTAAGCTATAACTCTTTAGTATATTTTATAGCTTAAAATATATTTTAATATTATTTATTTTATTATTAGTTAATAAAAGACTTAATATAAAAGCTTAATAGTTCTATTTATTTTAAAATAATTAACTAAAACATTATTATAATATAGCTATAAAAGCTTTTATTATAAAATAAACTTTTAAAGAATAACTACTTAATCTTTATATAGTAAAAGGCTACTTATATTATATTATTATACCCTTACCTTTACTTTTAAATTTACTTTAGTTATACTTTTAATAATTTTTTTAAGGTTTAAGTTTTACTTTTAAGCTTTTTATAATACTTTTACTAAAGATTTATAAATTTTTATTATATAGAGGTTAAATAATTTAATAATCTTTTATACCTTTTATATATTAATATATTAAATATAGATAAATTTATTTTTAAAATTACTTAATTTTATCTATAGTTTAACTAATATTTTAATAATTACTTTAGCTATTTAAATAATAAAGTAAAGCTTATATCTTTTATTAATTAAGATTAATTATATTCTTAAAGGTATTTTATTAAGCTATTATTATTTTATAAATAAGTCTTTATTTATAGTACTTAATATTATTTATTTTTATAATTTAAGAATTATTTCTTTATTACTTAACCTTTTACTTTTATAATTAAGCCTTTTTAATAAAGTATTAATAAAGTTACTTTTCTTTATTTAATACTTTATTATAAAATTAAATAAACTTAAAAATATATACTATTTTACTTACTATTTATTAAATCTTCTTTATATTATAAATAATTATAAATTATAGTAGTTTAATAATACTTCTATTAAATTATTTATCTCTTTTAAATAATATTATTAATATTTAAATAATTTAACTATTATAAAGAGTTTTTAATTAACTATTTTATAATTTTACTTAATATTTATAAACTTATAAAACTAAAATATAGTAAAGTAATATTACCCTTTATTATTTAGTTATAATATAATATTAACTATTATAAATATTAAAGTATTTATTTTAATATAAATAAGTTAGCTTAATTAGTAATAATAAAGTAAAGGCACTTTTTAAAAGGCTACTTTTAGCTAATTAAATACCATATATTTCTTTTCTTTAAATAAGAATTTTTTAATTAGTATTTCTTTTTAACCACCCTTTATTAATATATTTAAAGGTATTATAATTATAAAGTAGTAATATATAAATTATTAGTAAAAATTATAGAATTTTAGAAATACTTATATATTTTAATATCTCTATAGTTTTTTTTTAATTTTTAATAGTTTTTATCTACTATTTATTTATTATTATTTTATTAATAAAGGAAATAAATCTAAGAAATTTTATTAAGTTTTAATAAAAGGTATACTTAAAAGGTTTTATATATAATTCTATTACTTTTATTTATTTAAAGACTTAATAAATATAGTTAATATATTTCTTCTTTATTTTTAAAAAAATAAAGATATTATTTAAATATACTATATAAATAATATTAATTAAGCCCTTTAAAACTTAATAAATATAGCTTTAAAAAGTAGTTAATATATTAATAAATTTAAATAATATAACTAAATATTTATAGTAACTATATTAAGTATAAAACACTATCTTTTATTTTTTATTTTTTTTTAATATAAATTTAATAATATATATCTTTAATATTAATTTTAATAAAGAACTTAACTTTTTAATAATAATTTAAGATTTTTAATATAAAGGGTAATATATAGTAATTTTTAAGTATAATTTTATTAATACCTTTATAATTTATATATAATTAAAGGGTACTATTTTTTTTTAAATATAAAGAGTATAAAAGTATTAATAAAGCTTTTTAAAGGTTTTATTTATTTATTTATTAAGTTTTCTTTAAAGTATTTTTATAAAATTTTAAGCTTATTTAAAAATAAAGGGTATATAAATTTATAAAGAGATAAAGTATTAAATAAAAGGTTAATTAAATAATTTATATTTTTAGTAAATAAAAGTATATTAACTTTATTAAAAGTAAATATATTTATAAAAGCTTTAAATTTTAAAGGAATATTTAAAGTAGTTTTTTAAAGGTTTACTACTTTTTTATTTTTTAGTTTAATATATTAGTTATTTAAAAGGCTTTATAATATATAAATAACTACTTTATTTTTATATTTCTTAGTAAATTAATAAAGAGTTAAAAATAATATATTAATATATTATATTTTAAACTATTATTCTCTATTATATATAAATAAATAAATATATTCTTTTATTAAAGTATATATTTTAATTAATATAAAACTTCTTTAAGAGTTTAATTTATAATTAATAGCTATATATAGTAGCTTTAAATTTTTAAATATACTTTTTAAATTAATAATATTAATTAATAAAAAAACTTTCGCGATTTCGCCCGCACTGCAATAACGCTGCAAAATTAACTTAAATTAACTTAAAAAACAAATAAAAAGTTTTACTATATTTATTTACCCCCTTTTATAATAGTGTATTAAGCTTAAAGTATAGGTATAATAAATAATGTAATAATAATAAATATTAATATAGAAAACTATAGTATTTTATAAAGCTATTATAATCCCTTTATTTACTATAGTAAGTTTATAGTAAAAAACTAAGTTAATACTATAGTTAATATAACTTAGGACTAAGTACTAGTTTATTTATAATAAAAATACAATAAAATTGCTAAGCTTATACTAACCTTCTTACTAAAAGGAGTTTAAAAGGTTATTTTATATATTATTAATATAGAAACAATATAGGCCTATTATAAGCAACCTACTAACCTTTAGGAACTAGTTATAATTACTAACTTTAAAGTAATAGTTAAAAGGGTAATTAAAAAGGCTATTTAGCCTAAAACTATATTAGCTATAATATAGGCTAAAATTATAGTTAGTAGCGCTACTTTAATAATTAATAGGTTTATTTATTTAACTACCTTTATAGTAATACTACCTTATATTTATAGAGAGATTATTATTAAAGGTAATTTAATTAATAAAGTAGTTAAATAATATAGCTTAAAAGACATTATTTATACTATTAATAAAGCTATAGATAAAGATACTATAGTAGCTATAAACCGCCTTTATAGTAATAATATAGTAGTTACTTTTAAGGATATAGCCTAACTTTATATTAAAGATATAAAATAAATTTAAACTACCTTTAGCTTAAATATAATATTAAACTAATAAGTGTTTAGTATTATTATTAAAGAATTCTTTATTTATTATATATATTAAGTTATTAAGGAAAATATCCTTTACTACCTTACTTTTATTAATAGTAATAGTATTACTAAAGTTATAATATAAAAACTCTATAGTATTATAATATAAGCCCCCTTTATTTTTAAAATTAAAGATATTAATATAGCTAATAAACTATACTATAAAAAAGTTATTTATAAAGCTAAAATATTTAAAGCTAAATTATATAATAAAGCTCTCTATTTATACTAATACTATTAATACTTTAAATTTAGCTATATTACTATATATTACATTATAACTCTATATTATAGCTACTATACTACTATTAAGTACACTTTTAAAACTAATTACCTAGCTATTATAGATATAAAGTAGAAGTAATATACTAACTATATAAACACTTACTTTACTTAGTTAAAACACTATTTAATTATTAATAACTATTAAATAAAAGCCTATACTATATACTTAAACTAGCTTAGTAGCTTTACTACTTTATTTATATTAATCTTTATAAATATAAATAACTAAACTAAAATCTAAATCTATAACTAATATAAATAAGCTAATAATACTCTCTTTAATAAAGCTTTACTTTAAAAGTATAGTAAATACCTTTAAAGTAGTTATAACTAATATTTAAGCTTTAATATAATATCCATACTCTCTTTATTAAGGCCTTAAAGCATTATTAAGGCCTTCTTTAGCTACTACCTTAGCATTAAATTAACCTCTTTATTATAAAAAACCCCTTTACCCTTTAATTAAATATAATATTATAAGTAATATATTAAAATATATAGAAGAAAATATAACTTATTTATTTAGCTTTTAAATCCTAACTTAAAACTAATATAGTAGCGATTTAAGAACTATATAGTATTAATAAAGACCCGTTAAACCTAAGCTTAAGTTTCTATTAACTTATAATTTAAGGTAAAAGGATAGCTATTTATATTTACTATTAATATAGCTTTAGTTTATAAATAATATAGTTTAGTATTAATTAATATATTATAACTGTTTATAATATTAATATTTACTTTATTTACTCTTTTATTTACTATTATAACTAAATAACTCCTTTTTATAATTTCTTTATAAAACTACTATAGTATTACTATATTTTTATTAGTAACTTTAATTAATACTACTCCCTTTAAAACTAATATAACTATATATTACTTAATAGTAATAAACTTTTAATAGTTATAGCTTAATAGTAATTTAAATTTATTATACTTTAAAGTAAAATAATATAGTAAGTATAAAGTAAAAGAGATAGTACTATTAACTATATTTAATCCTTTATTAATCTTTAAACCTAATTTTTAAAAGAATTAAACCTTATTAGGTTTAACTATATTTTATAGTTTATTTATATTACCTTTTATAATTATAGTTTTATAACTACTATTACTAAATAACCTTTATACTACTTTAAATAGCTTTAAATAAATAAAACACTTATTACTATAGAGGTAGTATATTAATTCTACCCCTTCTTTATATTAACTATCTTTAATATTCTTTATTAAATTAACTTCTTTATTATATAGTTTATAATTAAACTTACTACTATTACTACTTTTTTTATATTAAAGAGCCTTTATAGTGCCTTTAAAGTATAGCTATAGTAAACCTTTAAAGTCTATAAAGCTATTTATAATATAAAATATACCTAAAGACTTTAATAATACTATTATATTAAAGTAAGCTAATAGGCTACTATTAATATAGCTTTAAATTAAAAATAAGTTATTTATAAAGAATAACATAGCTTTTAACGCTATATAGTGGTAGATATAATAGCTAAAAAGAGTAACCTTTAAAAACTAAAATAATAAGCTTAACTTTATAGTAATTTATTATTTAAAACTACTTAAGTCTTAGCCCTTTACTATAGTAATAATAACACACCTTTAACTACCTTTTATTATAATAAAGTAAAGGTATTTTTTAATAAATTTTTTCCTACCTTAACTATTTATATAAATAATATATTAGCTAACCTTAGCCTTTAACTTAACTTTACTATATTTTTAAGGGAAGACTACTTTATAGCTTTAAAGATATATAATATAATTAAAGGACTAGTTAGCTAAAAAGCCTTTAAACTTAATAAGCTTTTAGTAAAGTTCTTTAAAGCTTATAGTAAACTACTTATTAATATTCTCTTTAATTTATTTAATATATATTACTATATTAAGTACTACTTAGCTTTATTTTAAAAGGCTAAAGTTATAATCCTTTATAAACTAGGAAAGTTATTTAAAGAAAGGAAGTATATTAATATATAAAGATTAATCTCCCTTTTTAATATTATAAATAAGGTATTAAAAGCAGTAGTAATAATATAGATTACCTATATAGCTAAAGAAAGCAGCGCTCTTTTAAAGCTTTAAATAAGTAATTATATTAATTATTTTATAAAGATAGCTTTTATTATTTTAATAAAAGCTATATATATAGCGTAGTATTATAATAGCACTATATTACTCCTTTAGCTTAATATTTTAGCTACTTTTAATATAGTATATTATATAAAACTTACCTATATAATAGTCTTTATTAATCTCTCTATATAAATAATATACTAAACTTAAGCCTTTACTGCTTTATATAAAGCCTACTTTATATTTAATAATTAAATAATAGCCCTCTATATAGTGCTTATAGAGGTCCCTTAAAGGTCCTCTATATCCCTAATTCTTTTTCTCCTTTATATTACTTTACTTTATATTAAACTTATAATAGTTAACTTTATATTAATACTTAGCTTTTTTAATAACACTAATATTTTAGTGTATAGCTATATAATAAAGAAGACTTAAGCTTAACTTAAAACTACTTAAGTAGTTTATTAAGAATAGTTCTATAAATTAAGCTTAAAGTTTTATTTATAAAAAAGTAAACTTATTTACTTTATAAAAAGAGATAGTTAATAATAATACTAATTTAACTTAAAACTATAATAGTTTAGTTAATATAGTTAGCTTAATTCTTTAATATTTAAATTTACTATAAACTTTAATAAAAAGCTTATTAACTTAAGTTTACTATAAAATTAATATAATAGTAACTTACCTTTACTATACTCTTTATATTTACCTAAGGGTATTTACTATATAAGTTTAAACTCCTCTATACCTAAGTTATTTAAAGCTTTATTAGCTATAGTATAGGCTTATATTATACTTTAATTAAATATAAAGGTATAGCTAAAGGTATTACTAAAGCCTTTATTATAAAGTAAACTTAATATCTTTATATTATTATTAATATTTATAAAGCTATACTATAGTTTTTAATTAAAATTAAAGTAATAATCCCCCCTTTAAACTTATACTTTAATTACTAAGCTTAATAATTCTATAATAGAATTAAAATAAATAAAATAGCTAATAAAATTTAAATAGTCTATATTTTAATAATAATTTGCCTTTAATATAATATTTAATATAGAAAACAACTTTATATTAATTATACACTACTTTTAACTTAGCCTTTACTAAACTTTACTATATTTTTTATATTTAAAATATTAAAATTAAACTAAAAAGAGTAATAGCTTTAAAAATAAGCTTTAATAACTTATTAGCACTTAAGTTAGTACTTTATTATAGTTAAATAAAACTTAAACTTCTACTTTAAAAAAAAGATACTTTAACTTTATTATTACTTTATTAAGTTTTAATTATTAACTTTAATTTAGCTTTATATTAAAAAGATTAGCCTTAACTCTTTTCTTTACTTTTACTATATTTTTAGTATAAACTTATTAATATACTATTATTAAGGTAATTATAAAGATATTTACTACCTTATTTTTTAATACTTTAAATATAACTATTTTTACCCTTTTGTGATGGATTCGAGCTGGTGGCTCGGATCCTTATTAGGGGCTTATTGTAATCTTATTGCATCCTATAAAGCGTAACTATAGAGGTATACTTAGGGCACATTAGAGGTATATAAGATATATAAGCTAGCGAGGAGGCTCCTTTTAAAAGTCTCCTCTCTTTCCTCTATAGTTAATAATAAATCTATTAATATTAAATTATAAAAGCTATCTAGGCTAGTCTATAATAATTATTAACTATTACAGCAATAATAATATAGATATAATAAACCTTAATAGTAATAACTAAATAGGTTAACTAAGCAATATATAGGAATTATAATTCCTTTAAGATAAAATAGTGTAGAAGGAGGCGTAGCTTACTAAGCTCTACTATTAAGTATTAATAATAGAAGTAGCTAGCCTTAATATAACCTTAGTAACCACTAAGGCGGCAATAGCTATGCTCTACTATAAAAAACCTAAGTATAAGCTATTACCTATAGAAACGCTATATAACAGTAATAAGGCTATTTATTAGGCTTAATAGAGCCTTATAGCTTATAAGTTAGAGGTAGACTCTAACTTTATTAGAAGCGATTATAATAAGTAGTTCCTTATCTATTAAAACCTAAGGTCTAAGGTCTAGACCTATATAGCACCTTTCTTTAAATTAAGACACATATTTATATATATACTAAGCCGCTTTTTAGTATACCTTAATAGGATATATATACACCTTTATAGGGAAGAGCGCACTATCTTTAAGCTTAATTAGCTTAAATAGTGTATAGATAAATAATTTATAGACTTTTATATTTATTTTAAGTAAAAGCTAGTATTAGTAAGAGGTATTAATTAAGTAAATACTATAAAACTTATAAAGCTTTACATAGCTTTAAATAAGTGTATATATAATTACTATATTAGCTATAATATACTTTATAATAACTACTATAAGGCTATGGAGCGCTACTAAAGCATTACTTTAAATATTAACTTTTACTATTTAAAGAAATGTATTAAAGCCTACTAATTAGGTTATAAGTCCTATAATATAAAAGGTAATATAGCTATAACTAAAGTTAATAGTGCTAGCCTTATAATACCTCCCTATAACTAATATACCTTATAATATACTTTCTTTTAAAGTAAAACTAATAATAAAAAGAAACTAACCTATACTATATAGGTTTCTAAAATAGTTATTAATAAATGCTATAAAAAGAGTTAATACTTACACTATAGAGTTATAGGCTACTAAATTAAAGAATACTAGCTCTATTTAGCATATCTATCCCTACTATCTATAGGCATATATATCTATAAAATCTCTAATAAAGAGCCTATTAGTAATAAGTTAAGTATTAACTTAGAAAAAGATAGCTTTACTACCTAAGTCTTAGTAGTAAGAATATTAGCAGTAAACGCACCTACTTTAGCTATTAGCCTATATATTTAAATACTATATATAAAGTAATAAAAGACTATATAAAGAAACTACTATTTCTCCTACTCCTCCTTTATAATAGGTCTTTATTTATTACTATATAGGTAGATAGTAAATATAATAGCTTTACTACTATAAGTAAAAAGCTAGTATAATAGCTATATTTATAGCGCTTCTATCTATTATAACTATAATTACTAGTTATAGCCTTAACGCTAAATAATTATCTATACTTATCTGCTTTATATATATATATTACCTAACTTATTTACTTTATAGCGGATGTTAATAGCTAAGTGTTTTTTATTATAGCCTATATTATCCTTAAACTATTTTATAACTATATTCTTAGCTCTCTATAGATATCTTAGAATAATATTACACTTTACTTTACTAAAAGGTATTTTAAGGTTAGTAAGCGTTTAGAACTAGTTATTTATATAGTAGAAATATATACTATTACAATACCTACTGTAGCTATATTAGAATTAGTCTACACTAGCCTAGCCTAACGCGCTACATTATAATAAAAGTTAGTATAACTCTTAGTAATAAGCTTAAGGGAGATTAATAATATTTTAGTAACTGCCTTAAAACCTTTTATTCTATTAATTAATAAAATACTATAGCACTTACTACCTAACTTATATAATTTTAAGGACCTCTTTAGTAAAGAATAAACGTTCTCTTTACCCCTTTATTAAGGTATTATAAACTATTATATATATCTTTAAAGAAACCTAAATAGCTTTCTCTTAGAGATTCTATAGGCGCCTCTATATAATATACTAAGGGACTAGTTACTAAAGATTTAGAAATAAATTATAGATTTAATAAATAAAGGCTAAATTTATATATTCTCTTTATTAGCTATAGCGCTAGTGCTTTTAGTGTAGAAGGTAGGTAGTGGCTAGCGTTTTTATATTAACTATTACACCTTTAATAAAGTTATAGATTAAAACCATTACCCTCTCCTACTAATAAAGGAGACTTTACGCTCTTTTATAGAAGCTTAATAGTTTATTAAGTTAAATATATATACCACCTTTTATTAGCTATAAGTAGCCTAAGGCAACGAATATTTAACTGCCTTTTATATATAATTTAGTCTCTTTAAATAGCTAATATACCTATTTAGTTTAATAGGGGCTCTAGCTATGTTTTAATGTTATATTAATAATGCATTAGGAGACGCCTTTAGAGATTACACTACTGTATACCTTAATAATATCTTAGTCTACTTTAATAGTATATAGAAGGACTATATTAAGTGTATATAGGAGGTTCTTACCTACCTTTAATAAATAGGCCTTTACTTAAATATTAATAAATATACCTTTAGTGTAAAAGAGGTAAAGTACTTAAAGTTTATTATTTAAGTAAAATATATAGTACACCTAAATTTAAAGAAGGTAGCAGCTATTTATAATTAATAGCTGCCTATTAAAGTATATAGTATCTATAGCTTTCTAAATTTTATAAATTTTTATTGTAAATTTATCCCTAACTTCTTAGATTTTATTAGCCCTCTTTTTATATTAATATAGAAAGGCGCGCTATTTATTTAGTTAAGTAAGTGTAAGCAATTATTTTATTAGCTAAAGGCTGCCTTTATTTTATACCCTATTCTTACTTAATAGGATCCTAATTATAAAACTATAGTGGAAGCTAATTTATTTAAAGAGGCGCTTAGTAGCTACCTCTTTTAATATAATAAGTTAAGTATACTACACTTAATTATGTATTACTTAATACATTTATTAATGCTTTAAAGGAACTATATAATTTATAATAAAGAGCTTCTTAATATTATCTCTTACCTAAAGGTATAGTTAGTAAAACTCTATAGTATTTTATACCTTTTTATAATTTTTACTAACTATAAGAATCTTAAATACTTTACTAGCCTATATAAAATATTTAAGAGATAGGTACGCTAGGTAAAGACACTCTCTCTCTTTAATTTTTAATTATATTACTAACTAAGTACTCTTATAATATAACTTAATACACTCTCCCGCTATAAATAGAATAAGTAAGGTTTAGCTATAAAATATTAGGCACTATTCCCTTTAATATTAATTATATACTTTAAAATATTAAATAAACCTTTAGTAGCTAGTAATTATAACTTATATAGCTTAATAGCTACCTTACCTATACCTATACTATATATACCTACGCTATTTATAAATCTACACTTTAAGGACCTTTAATTTTAAAGTATTATAATAAATAAGTTACACTTTATTAAATAGAAGTTAGTTTAAAAAGGGGTATAATGTTTTTTACTTAAAGCTAATATTTAATAGTAAATAAAAGACTACTTTATTAATATATATAGTATATTATTATTTTATAGCTATATTTAAATGCTTTAATTTAAACCGCTTATTACTATACTTATTTAATATATATATAACTTACTTATATTAAGTTACCTTAGTAAGAACACTATATTTTAAGCACTAATATATAAGTACTATTAAGAAGGGATATTAGGAGATATAGTATACTTTATATAAAATTACCACTATTATAATAGGCAGAAGAGTTAATAACTTTAATAAAGCTTATTATAGCTTATTTTTACGCTAAATTATTATTAATTATAGGTTTTAGTGAACTTTATAATTAACTTACTAGTAGTAAATAAAGAATCTTTTAAATACCTTATAGTTATTATAGACTATCTCTTTAAATATATTTAGCTTAAGGCGATAATTAATATAGCTATTAAAGTGTATATAGAGCGCTTCCTTTAATATTAGTAGCGGTTCTATAGGTTTTTATAAAGCATTATATTTAATTGCAGCTTTAATTAAGTTAGGGGATTTTAAATAGCACTTTACTTACTAATAGAAACTAAATAGTTATTATTTATATTATACTACTTATAAATAAATAGTAGTATAGAATATACTAATTAGGAAGTGTAAGCTATACTATATATTAGTATTGCCTTCTTCTAAGACAATTAGCCTAAACATCTAGCTACTTATTAGCTTATATTAAATAATTAAATATTTAGCATTATTAAAATAAGCGTTTACTACACGCTTTATAGCTATAATATTAAGCTCCTTTAATGTAACCTACCTTTTATTAAGAGTTAAGTATTACTTAAAGGGTATATAGTACACTTCTTTAATTAAATCTATATAAATACCTAATTAATATAAGCTACTATTAACTTTATATAATAGTAATAATAGAATGTAGTAAATTATAAGCGCTATTTAGCTAAGCGCTTTATAGTTAAGAATTAAGTCTAGCTTAACCTTTACTATATTAAAACTAATTACTTATACTATAAGTTAAATTAGGTTATAGTAAAATATACTATTCTAAATATACCTATACCACTTACTATATATTTAAATATTTTAGGTAATATTTACTTAGTTTTTTATATAGACTTTATTAAATATATAGTAATAAATCTATTACCTTCTTAAGTATATAAAGATTTTTAACTAAACCTATACTTAATTAGTAATAATTTTAGGTAGGTATATTTTAAATATAAAGTAAAGGAGATTCTATATATTTAAAATATATATAGCTATAGTAAGAATTATAATATATTTATTAAATAGGTAAAATATATTTATTTTATATAAAAGCTACTAAAAAGTATATATAATATATTTACACTATATAACTTTAAGTTATAATAGAGAGATATATATTATAATAATAGTTTTATTTTATTAAAATAGAAATTAATTTA
>SRPY01000078.1:0-71874 GCA_018360145.1 Claviceps africana
AAAGGTAATATAAATAAGCTATAAAATATAATTAAACTTAATAAAGTTTAATTCTCTTAAAAATTAAGTTTAAAGGTTAGTAAATAATTAAATATAGTTAATAATACTATCTTTTTTACTTTATATTTACTATATTATTTTACTTTAAAATATAATAAATTTAAGTTACTATTAAATCATAATTATTAAAAGTTTATTATTATTAAGTAATATATAGCTATATTAATTTTAAAGGAAATAGTGTTAATTAAAGTTATAAATAAAAATATAGTAATACTATAGTAGTTTTATAAAGAAATTATAAAGAGAAGTTATTTAATTATAATAATAAATAAAAGAGTAAATAAAGTAAATATTAATATTATAAAGGGTTATAGTATATTAATTAATACTAAACTATATTATTTATAAACTAAAGCTATATTAATAGTAAATATAAATAGCTATTTTTTTACTTTAAGCTATAAGTTAATAAAAACCTAAGCTTAAGTTTAAAGGGTCTTTATTAATACTATATAGTTTTTAAATTACTATTATATTAGTTTTAAATTAAGATTTAAAAGCTAAGTAAATAAGTTATATTTTCTTTTATATATTTTAATATATTACTTATAATATTATATTTAATTAAAGGGTAAAAGGGTTTTTTATAATAAAGGAGCTAACTTAATATTAAAGTAGTAGCTAAAGAAGGCTTTAATAATGCTTTAAAGCCTTAATAAAAGGGGTATAAATATTATATTAAGGCTTAAGTATTAATTATAGCTACTTTAAAAGCACTTACTATACTTTTAAAGTAAAGCTTTATAAAAAAGAGTATTACTAGCTTATTTATATTAACTATAGATTTAGACTTTAGTTTAGCTATTTATATTTATAAATATTAATATAAATAAAGTAATAAAGCTATTAAGCTAACTGAAGTATATAGTATAGGCTTTTATTTAGTAATTATTAGTAATTAAATAGTGTTTTAATTAAATAAAGTAAGTATTTATATAGTTAATATATTACTTCTACTTTATATTTATAATAGCTAAGTAATTAGTTTTAAAAGTATACTTAATAGTAATATAATAGCTATAATATAAAGTTATAGTATAATATATAATAATATAGCTAAGTTTAAAGTATTAATAATATTAATATAAATAGAGAGCTTTATTATATAGTTTAGCTTTAAATATTTTAACTTTATAAATAATTTCTTTATAGTATAGTTTATTAACTATATTAATATCTTTAATTTTAAAAATAAAGGGAGCTTATATTATAATATTATAAGGTTTTTATACTATAACTTTAATAATACTATTACTATTAATAAAGGTAAAGTAATAAAGAATATCTTCCTTAATAATTTAATATATATAATAAATAAAGAATCCTTTAATAATAATATTAAATATTTATTAATTTAGTGTTATATTTAAGCTAAAGGTAATTTAGACTTATTTTATATTTTTAATATAAAGTTAAGCTATATTTTTAAAGGTAACTACTATATTACTACTATAAAGGCGCTTTATAGCTACTATAGTGTCTTTATTTATAGCTTTATTAATAGTATAAATAATATCTTTTGAGCTATATTATTTAACTACTATATTAATTAAGTTACCTTTAATAATAGTCTTTTTATAAATATAAAGTAATATTACTATAAAGGTAGTTAAGTAAGTAAACTTATTAATTATTAAAGTAATGCTACTAACTATAATTCTAGCTTATATTATAGTTAATATAGTTTTAGGCTAAATAGCCTTTTTAATTACCTTTTTAACTATTACTTTAAGGTTAATAGTTATAATTAATTTTTAAGGGTTAGTAAGTTACTTATAATAAGCCTATATTATTTCTATATTAATAATATATAAAATAACCTTTTAGACTCCTTTTAGTAAAAAGGTTAGTATAAGCTTAGTAATTTTATTATATTTTTATTATAAATAAATTAGTATTTAGTTTTAAGCTATATTAGCTATAGTATTAACTTAGTTTTTTACTATAAACTTATTATAGTAAGTAAAGGGATTATAATAACTCTATAAAATACTATAGTTTTTTATATTAATATTTATTATTATTACACTACTTACTATATCTATACTTTAAGCTTAATATATTATTATAAAGGGAGGTAAATAGGTATAGTAAAACTTTTTATTTACTTTTTAAGTTAATTTAAGTTAATTCTACGGCGTTATTACAGTGTAGGCGAAATTGCGAATTTTTTAAATTACCTAAGTTCACCCTAAAGTAGTTATTAATATATTTAAGGCTACGCCTTAGTTCTTTATTAAAACTAAAGTAGTAGTTACCTTAATTAATTTATATTTAAACTTTTAATCCCTTAGCTTCTATAAAAGAATTAAAAATAATAATATAGTAAATAAAATATACACTATTTATATAATAATAATAAGCTAACTCTACCACTACTACTACTACTACTAAAGCTAATTACTTTATATAAATAACTGCCTTAAATATATACTATTTATATCTTAACTATATAACTACTTTATAAAGCCTTTATTAATAAAAGCTTTAACCTTTAAATAAAAAAACTACTAATACTATAAATAAACTATAGTAAAAGTATATTAAACTTAGCTAAAATATATAGTAGCTAAATATAAGCTTTAATTTATATTTATTTTAAAAGTTATTTAGCTTTATAAGGGGCTAGCTAAGTATAAATCTACTACTTTAATATAAATATATATAAAAAAGATTAGCCTTAACTCCTTTCTCTTTTTTTAATATATATTTAATATAAATTTATTAATTTACTACTATTAAACTAACCTTAAAGACTACTACTACCTTTTACTGTTATACTTAGTTTATAATTATATATAATTAATTAATATTAAGCTATTTCCGCTTTATAACTACTATAATATATATATTACACTTAATTTTAATAAGCTAGCTATATTTTTTATAAAATAATTTATTAATATATAAAAACTACTTTAATTTACTTTAATATACTATTTATAAAGGTAATAAAACTAAAACTATTAAAAAAGTAAAGCCTCTTTAATATTATATTATAACTACTATATATCTCTATAAAGCTTTAAAGAGAAAAAATATAGCTAATTATAAGGAGCTCACAAGACCAGCCCGCGGCGACTCCTCGTCGCCAGTGCTTAGTCACACACTTAGCATATAAACCCTAAGTAGCGTATATATAAAAGAGAAAAGACTTAAAAGAAGTAAGCTTTAGTTAATATATTAGTTACTATATTACCTTTATTTAGCTACTTTATTAATACTTAATAATTTTAAAGCTTCCTTAAGGGCTACTTAAAGATAATATAGTACTTTAAATTAAATAACTTATTATAATTTTTTATAAAAAATTATTATCCTTTAACCCTTTATTAATACTCTATTAATTTATAAAAGGTTTATAAAGTAGTATTTAAACTATTAATACCTTTATATTAAAAGAGGTAAACCTAAGTACTTAAAGCCTTTATAAAAAAGCTAAGGTAATTAAGAAGTAAATCTTTTAATTAAAAAAATTAAAGAGACTATAAAAAAAAGAATAAAAACTTTTTTAAGCTTTAAAATAAAGAATTAATAATAAAATTAAGGTAAAATATCACTACTTTTATAAAGATTTATTTAATAATAGCTAAAGAGAAGTTAAGGTTAAAAATATTAATTTACTTATATACCTTATTAATCTTTAAAAATATAAGATCTAAATTAATAATCTAAACTATACCTTTAATAAAGTAAAATATAAGTTCTATTAAAATTATTTAAAAATACTCTTTACCCTTAATTATATACACTAATTTTATAGAGTAAGATAGAACTAATTCTTTAATAAATAGCTAAATAAGTATTATATTAAACTTAAGAATAATTAAGTAAAGTTTTAGAAATAAACCTTAATATTACTTAAAGACTCTATAAATTAAGAGGCTTAAATTACTACTATAATAAAGAATGCTAAATAAAGAGATAGCTAAAGCTCTATTAATTTTAATATCTACCTTAATTTATTAAAGAAATATTTAAAGAGAGCTAATAAAAAAGCTAAGGCTCTTTTACTTTTTATAAAGTTATAACTAGAACTTTAAAACTATATTAATTTATATATATCTATTATAGGAAAAACCTAAGAGAAAGTGGTCTAAATTGCTTAGTAATTTTAAAATATAATACTAATAAAGCCTAAAAAAAAAACAGATACCCTCTATAAAAGATCTACTAAATTTTAATAAAACGAGTCCTTCCCTTCCTTTATAAACTATTAGCAATTAACCACTATAAGTCTAGCGACTAGAGTTAATAATAATAAGATAAAGGGTAAATGTAGATACTATAACTATAGAGAAATAGGGTATATTTAGTATAACTGCAATAAACTAGTAAAGGCTAACCTTAATGCCTTAAAAAATAATAACTAATAGAGGTAGCTGCCTTTATCTTTACTAAAGAATAAGTTTAAATTAAGCAATGTTTCTATACTTATACTATAATTTAAAATAAAAACACTACTTATACCTTTATAGATCTTAATACCTATTTTAATATTAATATTATTAGCTTAGAATTTATAATAGCCTAAGGCTTAATAAAGACCTAACTAATAGCCCCTAAACTCTAAGTAGTTAGGGACCTTTGAGTCTCTAAATATAGAGTATATTAAGTATTAATTAACATTATTAATTTAAAAGGTATATTTAGAAATTTAAAGCTATTATATATAGCTATTAATTATAAACTAAATTCTTAGGGAAGTTCTATATTAATTAAAATATATACCTTAGCAAAAGAATACATTTATTTATCTATATATAATAGAGAATAGTAGTTTAAAATATAATATATTAATATATTATTTTTAACTCCCTACTAATTTACTAAGAAGTATAAAAATAAAGCAGTTATTTATATACTATAAAGCCTTTTAAATAACTAATATATTAAACTAAAGAACGAAAAAGTGGCGAACTCTTAAGGAACTACCTTAAGTATTCTTTTAGAACTTAAAGCTTTTATAAATATATTTACTTTTAATAAAGCTAGTATACTTCTACCTACTAAAGATATAGACTATTTAATTAATCTTTTACTTAATACTTTACCCTTTTATAAACCTATATACCCTTTATTTCTAAATAAGCTTAAAATTCTATAAAAATACCTTAAGGAAAACTTAATAAATAAGTAAATAAAACCCTTAAAAAGCCTTATTAATGCCTTTATACTCTTTATACCTAAAAAGAATAGCACCCTCTAACTATATATAGATTATAAAGGTATTAATAAAATTATATTTAAAAATTGCTATATATTACCCTTTATATTAAAAATCCTAGATCGCTACTAAAGGGCTAGGTTCTTTACTAAAATAAATATTAAAGATATATACTACTAGATTTATATTAAGGAAGGAGATAAATAGAAGACAACGTTTTATACCTAATATAATTACTATAAATACTTAGTTATACTATTTAAATTTATTAATATATTAGCTACTTTTTAAAGCTATATTTACTAAGCCTTAAGGGGCTTAATTAACACTATTTATATAGTATATTTAAATAATATCCTTATCTTTTTAAAAATAAGGAAGGAATATACTAACTATATTTACTAAATTCTTAAATAAATAAAAGCAGCGGAATTATATATAAAACCTTCTAAATATGCCTTTTATTAAGACTTAGTGGAATTCCTTAGATTTATTCTATTTATTAATAAAATAGTAATAGATAAATAATAAGTAAAAACTATTAAAGACTAAAAGAAACTATAAAGATATTAAGATATATAAGTATTTCTAAGATTCTATAATTTCTACTAATAATTTATACACTGCTACTTTATAATTATAGTACCTTTAAATATATTAATAAAGGGTAGCTAAAAGGGAATACTAACTAAGAAATTTTTATTTAAAGAAAAGAAATATATAGCGTTTTGTGATGGATTTGAGCTGGTGGCTCGGATCCTTATCAGGGGCTTATCGCAATCTTATTGCATCCCATAAAGCGCAACTATAGAGGCACACTTAGGGCACGCTAGAGGTATATAAGATATATAAGCTAGTAAGGAGGCTTCTTCTAGAAGTCTCCTCTCTCTCCTCTATAGTTAATAATAAATCTATTAACGCTAAATTATAGAAGCTATCTAAGCTAGTCTATAATAATTATTAACTATTATAGCAATAATAATGTAGATACAATAAACCTTAATAGCAATAACTAAATAGGTTGACTAAGCAATATATAGGAATTATAATTTCTTTAAAATAGAATAATATAGTAGGAGGTATAGCTTACTAAGCTTTGCTACTAAGTATTAATAATAGAAGTAGCTAGCCTTAATGTAACCTTAGCAACTATTAGGGTGGCAATAGCTACGCCCTACTATAAGAAACCTAAGTATAAGCTATTATCTATAGAAACGCTATATAATAGTAATAAAGCTACTTATTAGGCTTAGTAGAGCTTTATAGCTTATAAGTTAGAGGTAAACTCTAACTTTATTAAAAGTAATTATAATAAATAGTTCCTTATTTATTAGAACTTAAGGTCTAAGGTCTAGACCTATATAGCACCCTTCTTTAAATTAAGATATATATTTATATACACACTAAGCCGCTTTTTAGTATACTTTAATAGAATATATACAGACCTTTATAGGGAAGAGCGTGCTATCTCTAAGCTTAATTAGCTAAAGTAGTGTATAAATAAATAATTTATAGACTTTTATATTTATTTTAAATAGAAGCTAGTATTAGTAGAAGGTATTAATTAGGTAAATACTATAAAACTTATAAAGCTTTATATAGCTTTAAATAAGTGTATATATAATTACTACATTAGCTATAATATACTTTATAATAACTACTATAAAGCTATAGAGCGCTACTAAAGCATCGCCTTAAATATTAACTCTTACTATTTAAAGGAATATATTAAAGCCCACTAATTAAGTTATAAGTCCTATAATGTAAAGAGCAATATAGCTATAACTAAAGTTAATAGTGCTAGCCTTATAACGCCTCTCTATAACTAATATACCTTATAATATACCTCCTCTTAAAGTAAGACTAATAATAAAGAGAAACTAATCTATACTATATAGGTTTCTAAAATAGTTATTAATAAGCACTATAAAGAGGGTTAATACTTACGCTATAAAGTTATAGGCCACTAAATTAAAGAATGCTAGCTTTATTTAATATATCTACCTCTACTGCCTATAGGCATATATATTTATAAAATCTTTAATAAAGAGCCTACTAGTAATAAATTAAGCGCTAATTTAGAAAAAGATAGCCTTACTACCTAAGTTTTAGTAGTAGAAATATTAATAGTAAATGCACTTACTTTAGCTATTAGCTTATATATTTAAATACTATATATAAAGTAATAGAAGACTATATAGAGGAACTACTATTTCTCCTACCCCTCCTTTATAATAGGTCTTTATTTATTACTATATAGGTAAATAGCAAATATAATAGCTTTACTACTATAAGCAAAAAGCTAGTATAATAGCTATATTTATAACGCTTTTACCTATTATAACTGCAATTACTAATTATAGCCTTAACGCTGGATAATTATTTACACTTATTCGCTCTATATATATATATTACCTAACTTATCTACTTTATAGTAGATATTAATAACTAAGTGTTTTCTATTATAGCCTATATTATCCCTAAACTATTCTATAACTATATTTTTAGCTCTTTATAAATATCTTAAAATAATATTACACTCCAATCTACTAAGAGGTATTTTAAGGTTAGTAAGTGTTTAAGACTAGTTATCTATATAGTAAAAATATACACTATTATAACACTTACTGTAGCTATATTAGGATTAGTCTACACTAGCTTAACTTAATGTGCTATATTATAATAAAAGCTAGTATAACTCTTAGTAATAAGCTTAAGGGAGATTAATAATATTTTAATAACTACCTTAGAACCTCCTATTCTATTAATTAATAAAATACTATAGCACCTACTACCTAACTTATATAATTTTAAAGACCTCTTTAGTAAAGAATAAGCGTCCTTTTTACCCCTTTATTAAGGCGTTATAGACTACTATATATATCTTTAAAAAAACCTAAATAGCTCCCTCCTAAAGATTTTATAAGCGCCTTTATATAATATACTAAAAGATTAGCTACTAGAGATTTAGAAATAAATTATAGACTTAATAAATAAAGGCTAGATTTATATATCCTCTTTATTAGCTATAGCGCTAATGCTTTTAATATAGAAGGTAGGTAGTAGCTAGCGCTTTTATATTAACTATTATACTCTTAATAAGGTTATAGATTAAGACCGTTACCCCCTCCTGCTAGTAAAAGAGACTTTACACTCTTTTATAAAAGCTTAGTAGTTTATTAAGTTAGATATATACACTGCCTTCTATTAGCTATAAGTGGCCTAAGGCAATAAATATTTAACTGCCTTTTATATATAATTTAGTCTCTTTAAATAGCTAGTATATCTATTTAGTTTAATAGGGGCTCTAGCTATATTTTAACGTTATATTAATAGTGTATTAAGAGACGCCCTTAGAGATTATATTACTGCGTACTTTAATAATATCTTAGTTTACTTTAATAGTATATAAAAGGACTATATTAAGTGTATATAGGAGGTTCTTACCTACCTCTAATAAGTAAGCCTTTACTTAGATATTAGTAAGTGCGCCTTTAGCGTAAAGGAGGTAAAGTATTTAGGGTTTATTATTAAGGTAGGATATATAATACACCTAAATCTAAAGAAGGTAGCGGCTATTTATAATTAATAGCCGCCTATTAAGGTATATAGTGTCTACAGCTTCCTAGGTTTTATAAATTTCTATTATAAATTTATCCCTAACTTTTTAGATCTTATTAGCCCTCTTCTTATATTAATACAGAAGGGCGTGTTATTTATTTAGTTAAGTAAGTGTAAGTAATTATTTTATTAGCTAAAGGCCGCCTTTATATTATACTTTATTCTTGCTTAGTAGGATCTTAACTATAAGATTATAGTGAAAGCTAATTTATTTAAAGAGGCGCTTAGTAGCTACCTCTCTTAATATAATAAGTTAAGTATACTACGCCTAGTTATATATTACTTAGCGCGCTTATTAACGCCTTAGAGGAACTATATAATTTATAATAAAGAGCTTCTTAGTATTATCTCCTACCTAAAGGCATAGTTAGTAGAACTCTATAGTGTTTTACACCCTTTTATAATTTTTACTAACTATAAGAATCTTAAATACTTCACTAGCCTATATAAAATATTTAAGAGATAGGTATATTAAGTAGAGACACTCTCTCTCTTTAATTTTTAATTATATTACTAACTAAGCACCCTTATAATATAACTTAATACACTCTCCTACTATAAATAAAATAAATAAGGTTTAGCTATAGAATACTAAGCACTATTCCCTTTAGTATTAATTATATACCTTAAAATACTAAATAAACCCTTAGTAGCTAATAATTATAACTTATATAGCCTAATAGCTGCCTTACCTATACCTATACTATATATACCTATACTATTTATAGATCTATACTTTAAGGACCTTTAGTTCTAAAGTATTATAGTAAATAAGTTATACTTTATTAAATAAAAGTTAGTTTAAGAGGGGGTATAACGTTTTCTACTTAAAGCTAATACTTAATAGTAAATAGAAGACTGCTTTATTAATATATATAATATATTATTATTCTACAGCTATATTTAGGTACTTTAATTTAAACTATTTACTACTACACTTATTTAATATATATATAACTTACCTATATTAGGTCACCTTAGTAAAAATACTATATTTTAAGTATTAATATATAAGTACTATTAAGAAAGGATATTAAAAGATATAGTACACTTTATATAGAATTACTACTATTATAGTAGGTAGAAAAGTTAATAACTTTAATAGAGCTTACTATAGCCTATTCCTATACTAAATTATTACTAATTATAGGTTTTAGTAGACTTTATAACTAACTTATTAGTAGTAAATAAGGAATCTCCTAAATACCTTATAGTTATTATAGACTGTCTCTTTAAATATATTTAGCTTAAAGCAATAACTAATATAGCTATTAAGGTATATATAAAGCGCTTCCTTTAATATTAATAGTGGTTCTATAGGTTTCTATAAAGTATTATATTTAATTATAGCTTTAATTAAGTTAAAGGATTTTAAATAACGCTTTACTCATTAGTAAAAACTAAATAGTTACTATTTATATTATACTACCTATAGATAGATAGCAGTATAGAATATACTAACTAGAAAGTGTAAGCTATACTATATATTATTATCGCCTTCTTCTAAGATAATTAGCCTAAATATCTAGTTATTTATTAGCTTACGTTAAATAATTAAATATCTAGCGTTATTAAAATAAGCGCCTACTACACGCTTTATAGCTATAATATTAAGCTTCTTTAATATAACCTACCTTTTATTAAGAGTTAAGTATTACCTAAGGGGCGTATAGTACACTTCCTTAATTAAATCTATATAAATACTTAATTAATATAAGCTGCTATTAACTTTATATAATAGTAATAATAAAATATAGTAAATTATAAGCGCTATTTAGCTAAGCGCTTTATAGTTAGGGACTAAGTTTAGCTTAATCTCTACTATATTAAAACTAACTGCCTATACTATAAGTTAAATTAAGTTATAGTAAAATATATTATTTTAAATATATCTACACTACTTACTATATACTTAAATATCTTAAGTAATATTTACTTAGTTTTCTATATAGACTTTATTAAATATATAGTAATAGATTTATTGCCCTTTTAGGTATATAAAGATTCTTAATTAAACCTATACTTAATTAATAATAATTTTAAGTAGGGGCATTTTAAGTATAAAGTAGAGAAGATTCTATATATTTAAAATATATATAGCTATAGTAAGAATTATAATGTATTTATTAAATAGATAGGATATATCTATCTTATATAGAAGCTACTAAAAAGTATATATAATATATTTACGCTATATAACTTTAAGTTATAATAAGGAGATATATATTATAATAATAGTTTTATTTTATTAAAATAGAAATTAATTTAAGGTTATTTATAACCCTTAATTTATTCTTTTAAAATAATACTTAACCCCTTATTTACTTTCTTTTAAAACCCTTTTTAATTACTTACTATTTATTAAAATCCTTTAGGTTATAATATTTATAATAGCCTTTATTAGGCTTTTAAAGGGTAAGGGTCTGTAATTATATAGTATAGTTATTAATAGTTTAATATAGTAGCATTAATTTACAGTTTATATAGCGTACTTAATGTACACTTACTACCGCTTAAAAGGGGGAGAGAGGGGATTATAACTAATAATTAAAGGGAGTTTTTAAGCTGCATTAAGAGTATAAGCTAAAGGTCTCCTTAGCTAAAGTGGTATATTTATATACTACCTTAGTAACACTAGTGCCTCTTTTAGCTACCTTCTTAGCGGCCTTTAAAAGGTTTAGAAATTACTAACTAAGGTTAGTAAACTTAAAGTGTAGAATAATATAGGTGCCTTTTCTATTTAGTGTATTCTTTATAAAGACACATAGCGTCTAAATAGTGTAATTAACTTAGATTTTTATAACTATATTATAAGTAGTATAGTAAAGGGCAGCATTTTTTATAAATAAATACTTCCTTTAGAAGCATTTATATCGCTATTTTTTATAAAATAGGCAGGCCTTACCCTGCCTCTATAAGCAGTTAAATAGCCTATTTCTTACTATATATTTATAGTAAAATATATAGTATTTAATCTTTTACTCTTTAAATATAAAGGACTTATTACTTAAGTTACTCTTTACTTTATAATAATTAATTAACTATAAGCTATATAAAGGAGGTAAAGGGGGAGGGGGTAGAGTAGTAGCAGTAGATATTCTATTAGTATTAAATAAGTTAGTGTTAAAAATTTATAATAACTATATCTATATTAATATAATAGCATAACTAAGGTATAAAGGAAAATAATAATATAAGTGTAGAGGCGATATATAAGATATAAAATAATAAATAAGAGGCTTCTTTTAAGACTTAAAGTGGAATATTTACTAAATAATATAAATAGTGAAAAAATAGTAGGTAGGTAGTAAAGAGAATTTTAAAGGGGTTAAAGGGTATAAAGGGGGAGGTAAGAAAGGTAGATAAGTAATAGTATAAAGGGGGCTTTTATACCTATTCTATTAACCTAAGTAATTATAGTAAGCTAGCACTTAGCTTACCCTTTATTTATTTTAATTAGCTTATTATTATAATTATAAGACTAACTTATAGTGCTATAGCACTATTAAGCTTACTTTTAAATAACTACATGCTAGTGTTATAAATAATATAAATCACCTATATAAGCGTAGGCTAGGGATAGGTAGGGCTATAATATACCCGCTTTATTATAAGTAAATACCCTTCTATACTTAATAAATAGCTAATAAAGCATATAAGAGGGACCTATATAATAGATTTAAGCTAGTGGCTTAGATCCTTATTAGGGGCTTATTGTAATCTTATTATATTCTATAAAGCGTAACTATAGAGGCACACTTAGGGCATGCTAGAGGCATATAAGATATATAAGCTAGCGAGGAGGCTCCTTTTAGGAGTCTCCTCTCTCTTCTCTATAGTTAATAATAAATCTATTGACGCTAGATTATAGAAGCCATCTAGGCCAGTCTATGACACGTTTAACTAATTAAAAGTAGCTTTTTAGAAAGTGCCTTTACTCTATTACTATTAGCTAGGCTAACCTATTTATATTAAAATAAACGCTTTAGTATTTATAATAGCTAGCATTATATTATAATTAAATAATAAAGGGCGATATCACCTTATTACGTTTTAGTTTTATAAGTTAATAGATATTAAGCAAAATTATAGAATAGCTAATTAAAAACTCTTTATAATAGTTAAGTCCTTTAAATATTAATAATACTACTTAGAAGGGGTAGATAATTTAATAGAAGTATTATTAAACTACTATAATTTATAATTATTTATAATATAAGGAAGACTTAATAGGCAATAAGTAAAATAGTATATATTTTTAAGTCTATTTAACTTTATAATAAAGCACTAAATAAGAAAGAGTAACTTTATTAATACTTTATTAAGAAGGCTTAATTATAAAGGTAAAAGGCTAAGTAATAAAGAAATAATTCCTAAGCTATAGAGATAAATAGTACTAAATACTATAAATAAAGACTTACTTATAGAGAGATAATAGCTTAGTAAAACGCCTTTAAGGATATAATTAGTCTTAATTAATAAAGGGTATAAGCTTTACTTTATTGCTTAAGTAGCTAAAGTAGTTACTAAAATACTAGCTAAACTATAGGTAGAACTAGGTAATTTTAGAAATAAAGTTACTTATATTTAGTGTATTAATATATAAAAAGTATAAAAGGCTACTAAGTTATTTAACCTTTATATAATAAAGATTTATAAATCTTTAATAAAAGTATTATAAAAAGCTTAAAAGTAGAATTTAAACTTTAAAGGGATTACTAAAGATATAGCTAAAGTAAATTTAAAGGGAAAGGTAAGGGTATAGTAATATAATATAAGTAGCCTTCTACTATATAAAGACTAAGTAATTATTCCTTAAAAGTTTATTTTATAGTAGAAGCTTCTATAGCTATATTATAATAATCCTTTAGCTAGTTATTTTAAAATAAATAGAACTATTAAGCTTCTATATTAAGTCTTCTATTAATTAGTAATAAAATAAATAGTGTTAGAATATATTTTAAGCTATAGAATATACTAAAGAGTTATAGCTTAATAGCATTAACTATATAAATAGCTAAAATCCCTACTAACCCCTTAGCAACCTTAGGTTAAAGTTTCTATAGACTTTATTACTAAGCTACTAAAGGTATATAATAATAATAGATAAGTAAATGTAATATTAGTAATTATAGATTAATATACTAAATATATAGTGTTTCTACTAGTTATAACTATACTTAATATAGTAAAATTAGCTAAGATATATTATAAAGAGATAAAGCTTTAATTTAGTGCTATAAAAGGGGTAATATTTAATAGAGAGTTAGTGTTTACTAATGCCTTTTAAAGTAATTTTTACTACTATTTAAAGATAAAGAGAAGACTATTTATAGTATTTTACTTATAAACTAATAAGTAAATAAAATAGATTAATTAAGTCTTTAAACACTACTTACAATATTTTATAGAGAAATACTAGCTAATTTAACCTACACTTCTACTATAAGTATAATTTACCTATAATAATATAGTTAATTATATAATAAAATACACACTAAACTATACACTTTTTAGTTACTACCTTAAGTTTTACTTAGCTATTAAAGATAATAGCTTAAAAGAAAGGGTATTAAAAGTAAAAGTAAAAGTATAAAAACTATATAAAATTTAAAAAGAATTAATAAAAGTATAGAGAAAAGTAATAAAAGTATAAGTAAAATACTATAATAAAGGATATTAAAAAAAAACCTTTATTAAAGAAGAAATAGTTTTACTATTTATAAAAAATATTAAAATTAAGAATATAAAGAAGAAGCTAAACCTTAGGTATTTAAAACTGTTTTAAATTCTAAATATAATAGAAAAGTAGGTATATTATTTAAAACTACTAAAGAAATATAAATAACTCTATAATATATTCTATATTAGCCTCTTAAAACTATAGAAAGGGCGGCGTAATTATAAAGAAAAACTAGTAATTTTAGATTTAAAGGAAGAAAATAAAGAATATAAAGTAGAAGAAATTTATAATAAAAAGACTATATAAAGGGATACTTATTACTTTATAAAATAGAAAGAATAGCCTAGTAAATATAACTAATAGATAGTAAAAGAAGACATTAGTGCGCCTATACTTATTATAGTATATTATAAAAAGATTAAAATAAAGCTAAAGGCATAGCTATAAGATAGTAAAAACTAGCTAAAATATAAAAAGAAGAATAGAATTTCTATATTTATTAAAAAAAAAAAAACTAAAATAAAAAAATAAATAATACATAGCTAAACCACTATCTAAATAGGGGGGAGACTAATAGGGAATAATTCTAGTATATCCTAAAAGGTATAATAACCTATTATCCCTTTCCTAGGCATTTAAATTAGACCCTAACTATCTGCCTTAAGCGCCTCCTTAATATAAGAGAAAACCTAGTAAATTATTACTACTTATACAGTATATCTAGCCTTCTTAAGGTAAAGGTAAAGCAGTAAATAACGCTTTTAATTATTAAACTTAGCTTTATAGTTTAGCTAATAAAGTTAGCAGTATATTAGCAAAAAGAAATAGAAAGACTTATAATTCCTAGCTAAAAAGCTAGGCGCTATATAATTTAAATTAATTAATAGTTTAAAATAAATTGCTTAAAGGCAATATATATAGGCTATAAATCGTTAGTAAAAGCTAAAAAAAAGGAAAGCGTTTTACTATATATAAATACTCTTTTTAGCCCTAATAAAGCTATAAGCAAACTAATAGGCCTGCTTAATATAGTTAAAACTATATAGAAGCATAAGCAAGAGACAGGCAAGAGACTTCTATATATCTCTCTTAAAAATAAAAAAATCATTAGCCTTATTGCTATTATTGTTTACAATTATTATAGGCTTGTCTCACTTAGCATTTATAAATATTTTAAGCTACCTATAAATAAATAAGAGGTTATCTTAAGACCTTTATATTATAGTAAGTACCTAAGGAATTATTAGTAAAAACCTAAAGAATCTAAAATAAAAAGATATACCTTAAAGTATAAGTTATTACACTTATTATATTATATATAATAATGTAATACCTTATACTTCCTACCTTAAAATAGTTTATATAGATATATACAGTAAATTGCTATAAGGGCGGGCTTAAAGGGCGGATTAGCCTTATACTTATTATAACTTATATATATATAATATATATAAATATAATAAAAAAGCTTAATAACTATAAGCTTTATAATAAAGAAAAGTTAATAAAAAGATAGGGATATATAATTTAAAAGAAGAAAAAGAATAGGAAATAAAATATAAAAACAGTAATGGTATACGAGTAAGAAATAGCTAAGAGAGTAGCGTTTATAAAGTTATAACCTATCTATAGGTGATTTAATATATATATTATTTATATTTATTAATAGTATAACTTTAGATAATAATTGTTTAGATTATTATAGAAATTATAAAAAGGGTAAGAAATAGTAAGTAACTTACTCTTAAAAAGGTAGGGTAATTATGCCTTACTATATATATAGATAGTATTGTTATTTAATAATATAATAAAAGCTTATCGCGACTAAGATATAAAGTAAGTAATAATTAAAGCAAAAGCTACTAGGACATTAATATAAAGAGAGGGGTAATTATAAGGAGCTTATAAGACTAGCTTGTAGCAACTTCTTATTGCTAATGCTTAGTTATATACTTAATATATAAACCTTAAGTAGCGTGTATATAAAAGGGAAAAGACTTAAAAGAAGCAAGCTTTAGTCAATATATTAGTCACTATATCGCCTTTACCTAGCCGCCTTATCGACACCTAACACTAATAAATAAGGCTTTAAAAAAAAAGCTATAGTATAGCTTTAAAAAGAAAAAATATAACTAATAAGTAAGGCTTTTAAAAAAAAAGGTAGCTATTATATAGTAAAAGTATATACTAAAGCTAAATTTAATATAAAGCTAAGCTAAATATATTATAAAACTAAACTACTATTTTTATTTATTTTTTTTAAAAATAAAAAAAAATTTAAAGCTATACCTTTATATTAGCCTTACTTTATACTTATTATTACTTTACCTTACCTATATTATTTATCTTTATTTTTATTTTCTTTTTATTACTCTCTCTTTTTTTATATTAACTTTAGCTTAATTTTATAATAAAGCTATATATTTTTTTTAAAATATTATTTTACTTCTTTAAAGTATTAATAATATATTATACTTATAGTATTATTTTATTTAAAAATAAAATTAACTTAACTTTACTTTATTTCCTCTTTACTTCTTTATTATATTACTATATAAAATATATTACTATATTTTAAATAGTTTTATATTTATTATTTTATATATATTATTATTATTATTATAGTAATATTAATATAGATTTAAAGTAAATTTATATTAATAACTTTATTAAAGATATAAAGATTTTATATATTTATTACTTTTTTAATAGCCTCTTTATAAATTATAATATTTAAATTAATTTATAGTATTAATTAAGTATTATATTAAAACTAAGTTAAATAAAGACTTACTTTTTTATAAAACGTTTTTTACTTTAAATACTTAAAATAAATATTATTATTACTTAGTTAAAAATATAATAAATTAATATTAAAATTAAGTTAATATTAATATAAATATTTATTAAATAAATTATAATACTATTTTTTAATATCTTTTACTTTAATTAAATAAAGTAAGTAAAAAAAGTTATATAATACCTTAAGCTAAGTATAAATTAACTATAGTATTAAGTTAAAAAAGAGATAGTTATTTATACCTTTTTTAATAGTTAAATTTAATAGTATTTTCTTTAATATAATATAATTAAAGTAGAATTAATATTAATATAGAATTACTATAGTAAAGGGAGAGAGAAATATTTATAATTTTTAATAATAAAGAAAAAAGGAAGAGAAAATATTAAGTAAAGTAAAGAAAGCCTTCTTTATAGCTAAAAGACCCCCCCCCCTTTAGTAATTAATAAATAGTTAGTAGCTAAACTATATAGTCTCTATAGTATTATATAAATCTTTATAAAAGCTAATAGTTAATTTTTAATAATAAAGTAGTAATTAATTAAATATAAAGTAGTATTAAGTTAGACTTTAACTTAAGTATTAAAGGTAATATATCTCTCCCTTTTAATATTATACTATACTACTATTACTAGCTTTTTAACCCTTTATTATACTATTTTAATAATACTATTTATACTATATACTCTTTAATAATATTAGCTAAAATAAGCTAGCTATATACTAACTTTTATAGCTAATATTTATTTAAAACTATACTAACTTTAAAGTAAATACCCTATAGTAGTATATAGGTTTTCCTCCTTACTTTAAGGTTTTTTCTATATAGATTAAATAGCAGAGGTACTAAATACTAAGCTAAAGCCTAGCTAGCGTAAATAAATAAATAAATATTTAACTTAGCTTTATATTAAATCTTAAACTTGTTAAATATAATTTACTAAATTATATATATTTAAAATAATTTAAATTAATATTTAAAATTTAAATTAACTATAGTAGCTTTATTATAAGTTTATATTAAATACTTATTAAATTAATTATAATAATAAATATTAAAATCTGTTATTTTAATAAAGTAAAGGGAGTATAAAAATATTTACTTTATACTTTATATAAATTAAAGTTAAATTTTAATTAAGTATAAAAAAGAATTAAATATTTATTAAAAAGCCTTTAACTTTTAATTAATTAATTATTTTCTTTATTATTTAAGATTAATATAATACTAAAGGTTTAAATTAGCTTTAATATAAAGACTAAAATAGCTTTATATTAAATTTTAATAAAAAAAGAGATATTTATAATTTTTTAATTAAATATAAAAAAAAAGAGAGAAAAAAAGGGAAAAAACCTTAAAAAGGTTTCCTTTTTTTATAAAAAAAGGTAATACTTTAATTTATTTATTAAATTATTTATTAATATATTAAACTTAATTAAAAAATTATTAACTATTATTTTATTATTATATTTTATTTAAGCTATTTACTATTAAAGTTTAATTTAAGCTTATATTTAAAAGCTATTAAATTAATAGCTTTAAATAATTTAATATATAATAATTACTTAATTTAATAATTAATATACTTTTAAATTAATAGTATAATTATATTATAACTTAAAACCCTTTATAACTTTTTATAACCTTTTATATTACTTTATATTTTACAATATTTAGCTAATATATTATATCCCTTTTAATAACTTAATTTAGCTTTAAATAAAGCTTAATTTAAGTCTATAAAGCCTTTACTCTTTTCTTTAAATTTAATATATTTTTATATATCTTTTTATATATATTATTTATATTTTTTATTAAACTTCTTTTAATAATTATAACTAAAGCCTAATTAATAATATATTAATTTTTATAATACATACTATTTAAGGCTTAACTTAAGCCTTTTTAGTACTTATATTTACTATTATATATAGATTTTCCCTTTTATCTTAGGGTTTTTTCTATATAGGTTACTAAAATAAGGTATTAGCTAAGGGCTTTATACCCCTTAAAGTAATTAAATAAATAAATAATAAGTATATAGTTTACTTTATTAAAAGGTATTATTAAATAATAATAATTTTATTAAAGTTAACGCTAACTAGCTTTAATTTTTAAGTTATTACTAAATATAAATACTTTTTAATATAGTTTAGCTATAATTTAAAGGCTAAAAAGCTAATTTAAAGTAAAAGAAAATATATAAATAATAATAATAATAAAATATTATTAAATTTAACTTAAAGTATTATTTTAGCTTTAATAAATTTACTAATAAAGTAAATATACTATATCTTTTTAAATAACCTTTTTTTATTACTATAGCTTTATAAAGTACTTTAAAAGCTAAATATAAAAGCTATAGGTATAGTATATATAAATAATAGCATTTATAAGCCCTTTATTATAGCTAAAGCTAATAATACTAATAGCTAATATTAGCTATATAATATAATATAGGCTATTTTAATAAAAAATAGTTAAGTAAATTACTTTTATTAAATTTATATACAAAATATTAATTTATATAATTTTTAATATATAGATTAATTAAATTACTTAAAAAGATATGCTTTTATACTCTTTTTATTAATTATATATATAAATAAAGAATATAAACTTTATATTAAAAAATAGCTAATAATAAAATATAAATAAATATAGCTAATATAGCGTTTTTTTTATAAATAAATTAATAAAAAAGTGTTTAATACTATTAATTATTACTTAATATAATAATTATATAAACACTATAAATATTAATAATCATTATAAAAGTAATTTAAGCTTTAATTACTATATTTATAAAGAAGGTTAATAAATAATTATATAAAGCTTTTTATTAAAGGTTTTATTTATTTATAGCTTTTTTTTATAGCTTTATAAGAGTAAATATAAAAGTAATATATATAGTAAGTTAACTAATAATAGTAATTACTTAATAATCTTTATAAAATTTATATAAAAACTAATAATTTTAAGTAATATAATTAAAGTAATAATAAATTTATACTTTTATTATAATATAAATATATTTAATAAAGTAAGAATTTACTTTACTTAGTTTATAAAGGTTATAAGGTTAAGTAAGTTAAAAATATAGCACTACTTAGTAAAGTTAGTAATAATACCTTTAATTTATAAAAAATCTATAACTTTATAAAGTAAGGTAATAAAATATATAATATAGCGCTTTATAACTTAAAAAATTACTAAGACTTTTATTATAGTATAAATTAATATATATATAAGGTACCTTTTATATAGATGTTTTTATTAAATAATAATGTAGGTCGGTACCTAAAATGTAGCCTTATACGCATTAAAGGGATAGTGTTGTTAAATACGCTTTTACATATAGCAAGGCTAAACCTAAGCTTATACACATAAGTATACAAAAATATAGCCTCTTTAATTTTTTAAATGCAGAAAAGAGGTAGGAATAAAGGGCTCCTATAATAGCTTTAAAATTATAGAATAATTCATTATACCACTTATATAAAGAGCTATAGAAAGCTAAATATAATCTACTTAAGTGTATAGTAAATTTTATAGATAGGGCTAATACTGGAGGAGTCACTCGCCTAGTCAGAGCGGGTGGCGAGTCAACAAAAGAGGGGTGCCGGACAAAAGTTCCCTTTGATGTATAGTCTTTCAATAAATGCGTTCATTTAATGTAGTCTTCCGTGCACTAAGGGATATATAGATATATTATTCTCCAGAGAATACTGAATGCATTATGCTCTATTGTCACTTTCACATGTGCATGTTGATATTTAAACATAAACTCTGCCACGCGATATTGGAATTATCAACTAGCTTTTATATCTATGGACGTCGCTGCTAATATGCTCTCGCGGCTCATGATGTTGCTTGCGCTGATCGAGATCTACACATGCCATTTGACCTAGTAGCCTAATCACACCGGAGAGTTCAACCAATATTTCCGCCAGGAAACATAACTTCCAGTCTTTATTTGCATGGTTTTCCTCGATTTGGAAGTGATTTCTGGGATGTTGATTCCTTTGGAAGTTCTTTGGCGTACGGAATGAGATCTGGGGCTCCCGGAAGATATTTGCGAAGAGGTTCCGGAACGCGGAGACCCTGTAAGATTACATACTGCTTAGCAAGTAACATTTTCAGTCGGACGACGCTACTTCGTACCTCTTCAGTCTGATAGTTCTCGAGAATACAGCACATAGTTCTGGTAGTGGCACAAAGAGTCGAGTTAAGACAGTGTACGTATTTCTTTTTGATATCAGTCTGGGTTTTTGTCCCAAACCGTATCTCAAGGGCCCGGGACTGATAGTCGGTGCAATTCGAGCAAGAGACGAGCTCTTTGTATTCTCCTTGAAAGGGGAACCAAGCCTCCAGATCATACTTCTTTGATGCAGCATTATTCAGTGCGCCGGATACAATTGACACAATCTGATAAGGTAATTGCAGAGACTTGTAAAACTCCTCAGAGATAGCAATCATGTCGTTGAATGCCTCCCAGGACTTCTCCGGATCAGTCAAAAGGAATTGCTCGATCTGGTAATATCGTCAGTCACCGTTGTGGTGCATGGGCCGGGTATGGTGACGTCGCGGATAATGTATACCTTCTCAAATTGATGCACACGGTAGATGCCCCAGGCATCTCGACCATGGGAACCAGCTTCTCGTCGATAGCATGTGCTATAGCCAGCATACCTGCGAAGCTGTCAGTAACATCGACCGTACATATATTTCATTTATCATCTCACTTGATGGGAAGTTCCTTGGGTATGAGCCATTCATCAGCATGGAAAGCCGAGATTGGCTGCTCTGATGTGGCAATCAGGTACTTGTCATTCTTTGCATCTCCGTCAGTGACCTTGTAGAGCTCCTCGTCGAATTGTTCTAGCTGAGCTGTTTTGCCCATGTAGTCCTTTAGCATGAACTGCGGAGTCTGCAAGGCGCTGTAACCTCGTTGGCTGAGAAACTCGAGACCGTAGTTAATCAGAGCCTGGTTGAGAAACACGCCCCATTGACGCAAAAAGTAGCCACGGTGCCCAACGACTTTCACTCCCCGGTCGGAATCATAACCATCCAGTCTGAGGAGTACTTCATGGTGGGAAAGAACATTATCTCGTTTCTCGACTATCACGCCCTCTGGAGCCCACGTGCGTTCCACAACGTTATCATCCTATATTCGGGTTTAGTGTATGTAGCTTTCTTGCGAACATGACCGGAAACTTAGATGTCTTGAATTGGTACGAACCTCATTGTTGCTCACAGGTACGGAGTCGGCCACGTAGTTACCCACTGTTTTAAGCTTGGATTTGAGTAGAGCATCTTTTTCTATGGCGGACTCGACAAGCGCCTTCTTTTCCTTCTCAAGTTCGATCTTCTCCTTCAGAAGGTCGTCGACTGTTTCCTTTGCCTACAATTGGCGTCAGCAGACACTACTTCGGTATATTACAGAAATTGTTGGGTGCTCTTTGACCTTCTTCTTGGCCGCAATCTGCTTCTGAACCTCATTAATTTTCCCGCTGATCTGTGAAGCACTATAGTTGGCTAGTGTTGATAATTTTAGCATTGGATAGGCGACCGAGAGCGAGGTGTAGGGAGCAATCGGCATGCTCACTCTTGCGGTGATCGTCGAAGAGAGTAATGATTTCGTCAACGATCTCAACGCTGGCGTATCGTCTGCGCTGGGACTCGCGAACTTTCTCCGGATTTCCACCGCGTTCAACGATAAAATCGACGACGTCAAGCATCGTGTCTGAGGACCTCACACGTGGTCAGTAGGCATGTGCAGAATCGTTGTCAAGGCGAGGCTGTTTCCGATGTAAACGCTACCCGACTCCTTGGTGCTATTTGAGTCATAAGCTCTCAGTTACCTCTCACGTTTCGGTGTTTAGGCATGCCTTTTTTTAGGCGGGGAGAGCGGGGCAAGTCATGAGTATCTCTTTAATGCCGAGAAGGCTACATTGACCCACTTCAGTATCCATTGAAACATAGGAATATAGGGTCGATTATATACATACTAATTTATACTATTATAGGTACTAGAAGTATAAAAGGTATATAGCGCTACGTGCTTTTCTTTATAAAATATTTTTTATAATATGTCTTTAAAGGTTATAGAATTAAATTTAATAGAATACTAAAGAAAAACGAGGGATACTTAGGTGTAGCCTTCTTAGCATTAACGAGATCGTTATCCTACTAGGGCCGAGCAAGTACCTAGGTACCTACTTAGGTAAGTTAATACTTTGTATAAGTACTTTATACACTAATTCACTAAAAGCTAAATAAGGAGTGTTCCTAGTATCGTATTAGACAGGGTATTAATACATTAATATATTAGCTTATAAAATTATGTTAAGATTTACCTCTTTTTATTTAATAGTGACTTTGCTAATGCTAGGAAAGCTACACTTTATTTATTTCCTACCTTTCTTTAGCTTTTTATTAAATAAAATATTTTACCTTTAAATATATATGTATTAAATATACTATTTTATTATATAAGGTAAATAACTTTATACACGTTTTAGTGCCTTTAATATTTATGTATTTACTTAGAATAATAAATAATGAAACACAGTTTACTTCTGTATTCCATTAAATACTAAAGTAAATTAATGTGTAAATATAGCCTTCTTAGTAATTAAGAGACATACACAATTAAAAAAAGGACTGCTATAGAAAGGTATTATTTATATTAATATTTTAAAGGTATATTAAAGTTAATAAATATAGCATTATTATAAGTAGTACTATTAATTAAAAACTGATATTATAAGGAGTAGTTCACTTAAAAAGTAGAGTTTAATAATAATTAAAGTATATAAACCTAAATTCGATTATTTAATCTCAATATCTCGTATTTTATAAATATTAATGTTGTATTTTTACTAAATAAGTTATAATTGTTAAAGATCTTAGTGATATTTATTTAATATGCTGTATGTTAATTTATAAATAATGGAATGTAAACACATTACTTTTTATTAATTATCTATGCATGCTAGTCTGTGACGGGGTTGTACTAGGGGTAAAAAGTGGAACAGCTCTCAGGCGAACTACCTACTAGTAGTCGACTCAACCTAATGTTAAGTGGCCTTCATTGGAAGTCGGAACGAGGCCTTAGGGAGTGGTGTGTCATTTTTTTTGCTAGGTTTGTTGATGTATTAAATGCTAGCCGCATGAAGCGATTGCTTATGCATTCAGAAGCAGACAGGTCGTCTGGTAACTATAAGACTTTCGTTTGAGGAGCCATAGATATGCCTTGAACTTATTTGCTGCTCATATGCCTAATTCTACTCACATCTAGCCGTATGATGAGTCACCTCAATGGCGAATTGCACGGCAATGGCCCAACAACATTTTATCGACTCAACTCCAACTTGAGCAGCGGGAGTGTCTTTGAAGATGTCGAGATGGCATATGACGAGGTACGTCGACTACCCTATGCTGTCGCTGTCGGCCCATTTTCATTAAAATAACCCAACTAACGTATGAATATTCAGCTCTATTCTGGCCCAATTGCCGAGAGCCTTCCGACTAGTGTTTCTGCCTTTTCGCATCGTCGCCCCCGCGCCGATTCAACGGCGAGCTTCACATACTTTGAGGAATCGGATTTTCAAACCGGAGCAGAGGATTCAAATGATGGATATGCCGACTCGAGAAATATATCCGGGAGACGAAGTTTCAGCGACCTAGGAGAAGTTGAATTCGGCAACGAAGTTGACGATTGTTCTGGCGAGAGAGAGTATCTCATATCGCATGACTACATGCTCAGACGTTGCTCCTCAACTCATTCGAGGGATTCCGCTCGCGTGCGATTGCTACGTAGAGATAGCACAGCTACTGCGACAAGTGATCGGGCAGGTGGTCGTTGCAGCCAGAAAATCTATATGGCCAACGAAGACATGACTATCGTTGTTGCAGGCTTTCGCACGAGTAAGATTGGCTGGCTCCTGTATCTCTCTTCATGTATACTTACTGGAGGACTGGCCTTTCTTTTCTTTCGTTGGCTGCCACGTCGTTATGTCGCCGTCGTTGGACGGTCATGCCCTCTTAGAGACTGCGACTGGACCATCATCGAAAATCAGTGGGGAGAGCTCGTCAAAATTCATGTAACCGCTACTGACTATGGCCGGCCTGTCTCTACGATTTTTGGTGTGCCGCAGAAGCCCATGCTCGATTGTCTTGACGACGAAAACGACCCTGTCGTCGATCATCTTCGTTCATTGGATTATCGCTACATGCGACTGTACTATCATCCTATCAAAGACAAGTTTATCACGTCGGCTGGCTGGAAAGATCCAAATTGGATGGATACACGACTTATCCGCTCTGGTCTGGATAGTGACGAAAGAGCCATTCGCGAGATCATCTTCGGTCACAATCTGATTGACATCCAACAGAAATCTATTCGCCAGTTATTGGTGGACGAGGTACTTCAGGATTCACACAGTTGTATGAACGACTATAAAGGAAGCACATCTGACTTTTTAATTAGGTTCTTCATCCGTTCTACATTTTTCAGATTGCTAGTTTAGTTCTTTGGTCCATGGATTCATACTACTATTATGCCGCATGCATTCTCATCATGTCTATCGCCAGCATTTCTGCATCCTTGGTAGAAATGCGTGCTGTTAGTTGCCTCCTTTCCCCGCGACCATAATCTCAACTGACCGCAATAGACAACGAGACGTCTCCACGACATTTCCAGATATGAATGTGATGTGCGAGTCCTTCGCAATGGATTTTGTATGAGAAGCTGGCTGCGGACTCCTATATTTAACAAGAGCTAAAATCTATGCAGGGAAATACGTTGCGTCCAGTGAATTGGTACCTGGCGACTTGTATGAACTGAGCGATCCAAATTTGACACAATTTCCAAGTGATAGCATCCTTCTAACAGGCGACTGCATTGTCAACGAAAGCATGCTAACGGGTAAGTTCCCAATTTACCATACCACTCGGAAGCTCTATTTAACTCGACTAGGCGAGTCCGTGCCGGTTCCTAAATTCCCAGCTACCGAAGACACATTATGCACATTGGATCTCGGGGCTTCATCTGTGGCTCCCGAGATCGCTCGGCATTTCTTATATTGTGGGACAAAGTTGATTCGGACGAGGCGGCCCCAAGAAGACTCTGTTGGAGATGCTGTTGCCTTGGCCCTCGTCGTTCGCACGGGCTTCAATACGACAAAGGGTGCACTTGTTCGCTCAATGCTCTTCCCTAAACCATCAGGATTCAAGTTTTATCGCGACTCGTTCAGATATATAAGCGTCATGGCTATGATTGCCGTGATTGGCTTCATTGCGTCCCTTATCAACTTCCTTCGACTAGAGCTCCCGTGGAATTTTATCATAGTACGAGCCCTGGATCTGATCACCATCGTTGTTCCACCTGCTCTACCTGCCACTCTAACCATTGGGATGAATTTTGCACTATCCCGGTTGAAGAACAAGCAGATTTACTGTATTAGTCCGCAGAGAGTCAATGTGGGAGGGAAATTAGATATCATGTGCTTCGATAAAACAGGTACATTGACAGAAGACGGTCTCGATGTTCTAGGTCTCCGCATTGCATCAGAAACTGATGGCACCTTCAGCGACCTTCTTTCGAGGTCGGCGTTCTCGAGAAATAATGCTCCAGGAGCCGGCGCTAGAACCGCTATGCAAGCCGCACTTCATACAATGGCTACTTGCCACTCATTGAGAGTTGTCGATGGAGATCTAATTGGTGATCCCCTGGACCAGAAAATGTTTGAATTTACTGGCTGGTCTTTCGAAGAGGGAAGACAACGATCCGCAGAAGAGGAAAATGATGAACATGGTGGATTAACACCGTCTATTGCTCGACCACCTGACGTCCGTCTTATCTTCCTGCTGCACTCATGTTGTTTGGCGGTTCCAAGGCTAATTTAGGGCAATGCAGACTGCTGTAGAATTAGGAATTCTGAAGTCCTTCGACTTCGTCTCTCAGCTACGACGAGCCAGCGTCATCACGCGTCAATTCGGTCAGAAAAGCGGAGAAATATTCGTCAAGGGTGCACCGGAAGCAATGAAGGCGATATGTCGTCCAGAGAGTTGTCAGTCTTCACCAATATTACAGCCATGGCTCGCACGCTAACGTGACCTAGTCCCCAGTGGTTACGACAAGTTGCTATCAGATTATACCCACAAAGGCTATCGAGTTATTGCTTGTGCTACAAAACATCTGCCAAAGTTAAGCTGGGTCAAAGCACAAAAGATGACGCGATTGGAGGTTGAGAGTGATCTTCAATTCATTGGCTTTATCATATTCGAGAACAAATTAAAGTCCACAACCACGGCAGTCATAAGAGAATTACTGGACTCTAATATCGGTGCGGTAATGGTCACCGGGGACAATATCTTGACCGCAATCAGTGTCGCTCGTGAATGTGGCTTGTTAGATCCACAGGCGCATTGTTTTGTGCCTCGTTTTATCAAAGGTGAGCCGACATTCTGAAGATGAAGATGGAAGCTACGATGACTTATTGAGGCGTTTACGCCATGCAGGCAATGCATACGACCCTCTCGCAGAACTCCAATGGGAAAGCATCAACAACAGTAGCTTTTGCCTTGACAACAAAACGTTATTGGTGAGTACAAGTTTTTTCTCCAGATCGAGCCGTCAATCTGACCTTGCAAAGCCGCTGCCAGCACCGCCTGAAGAGGACACTTCTCTTCCGTACGACATAACAAATTTACGCAATTACAATCTAGCAGTTAGCGGTGAGGCCTTTCGCTGGATTGTGGACTATGCCTCGACTGAAACTCTGCAACGGGTACGTTCGTGCAACTGGCTTTGTCGGTGTGACGAGGATCTAATTTATGAAAAAAGGTCCTCCTTCGGGGCAAGGTCTTTGCCAGAATGTCACCAGATGAAAAACACGAATTGGTCACGAAATTACAAAGCATAGACTTCTGCTGTGGGTTTTGCGGCGACGGAGCAAACGACTGTGGTGCTCTCAAAGCGGCGGACGTGGGCATATCGCTTTCCGAGGCGGAGGCTTCTGTTGCTGCCCCATTTACCTCGCGGGTTTTCGACATCCGCTGTGTTCTAGAAGTCATCCGGTATGCAAAGAACACCATGTCACTTATCACTGGATTTGAACGTCGTCTGATAGTCACGTAGGGAAGGAAGAGCAGCATTGGTCACAAGCTTCAGCTGTTTCAAATACATGAGCTTGTATTCGGCCATACAATTCACCTCCGTGAGCTTTCTTTACGCCAAGGCGTCAAACTTGGGGGATTTTCAATTTCTCTATATTGACCTATTGCTCATTCTCCCTATTGCCATTTTCATGGGTTGGACAGGGCCCGCGCCATTTCTCTGTCGAAAACGGCCGACTGCGAATTTGGTTTCTCGAAAAGTGTTGACACCATTATTGGGTCTCATGGTATTGTGCGTGTTTTTTCAGGGAACCGCTTTCTTGATGGTAAGAAAGCAATCATGGTATATACCCCCTGAAGTCGGTTACGATAAGCCGAGCATTCAAAATTCGGAGAACACCGCTTTGTTCCTGTCTTCATGCTTCGAGTACATACTTTCGGGCATACTTTTCAACGCCGGACCGCCTTTTCGACAAAATAGCACTAGAAACTGTGAGTGCCTGTTTTTATCTCGCATCAACGTCTTCATTCGGGACTAATTACCACAGGGCCCTTCACTATTACCGTGACAACAGCATTGGTGATCACGGTCTATATGATATGCAACCCCGCACATTGGCTCAAGAATTTAATGGAACTTAGTAGCATTGAGAATGACTATAAACTGTTTCTCTTGCTGCTTGGTGTGCTCTACTTCTTCTTTGCATGGGCCTTTGATAGACATCTCGCTATGCCCCTGGCAAGAGGCATCGACTACGTGCAGCAAAAGATATCACGTAAAGCTAAAAAGCGCAAGCAGTATAAAATAATACGGGAGCAAATGTGGGATATATCATTAAGCTGATGTGGTCGGAGAGTATCATTTCTTGCTTGCTATTGTTACGGACTGGCCTAGAGGATACAGCGATTTAGTGTTACTAAAATTTACCTTTGTTACGCGGCGAAGGAGCCCTCCTATAAAAAGCAGACTCCTTATACATATAGGTAAAGAATAACTTTGTTTTAATATATAACTTTGTTTTAATATATAACTTTATTTTAATATATACTGCACACTTAGATATAACTTATATATTTTTTCCTTAATAAATCTTTATAGCATTTATATATACTATATATACTATATATACTATAAATCTTTATAAATTATAAGTGATACTTTATATATAATAAAAAGTAGAATTTCTTTTACTTTAAAGCTAAATATAAAAATTAATAGTTTATAAATTTTTAGTTATAGTGAAAAATATGAATAAGCTTAAAATATTAAACCTTAGTTTTTAAATAATTTCTAAATCCTAATACTTTTTATTACTAAATTTAATGTTTTTTATTTTATAAAAACCTTTAAACTGTTTAAAGAAAAGTGTAATAATAATAATAATAATAATAATAATATATAGTGGGACGTAGAATGTTTTTGCTTAGGCTAAGGTATTGCAATAATTTTTTTTAGTTTAGCTAGTCTATATATTTTATATTAAAATATATAGAAATTCTTAGAAATTTAATTAATATAATACTCTATATTAAAGTTATTTAATTAATAGTTATTTTAATTTAATTTAATTTAATAATAGGTTATTAAGTTAATTAAATAAAAGAAAATCTAATTACAGTACCTTAGCTTAAGTAAAAAGAGTTTGCGTAAGACTGTATATATATATATATATAATAAATGTTAAATAAAATATTAATAAAACAAAATATATATTTACTTTTTAAATAACTTAGCTTTAATATTTAATCTATAGAATTATTATAAAAATCTTAGCTTTTTTTAATAGCTTAAAATAGCAGCAGCTATCTAAGCCAGTCTATATAATTAATACACTTTAAAGAGCTATTATATATATATTCTATTTAGAAAAGCTATCTATACTAAGTCTTTTTAATTATTATTAAAGAACTTAAAAAGCAATTTTACTTATAAACTTTATTTAGTATTAGGTGTTAATAAAGCAGCAAGGTAAAGGCAATATAGTAATTAATATATTAACTAAAGCTTATCTCTTTTAAGATTTTCTTTTTTATATATACACTATTTAAGGCTTATATATTAAATATATAACTAAATATAATAATAAAGAGTTATTATAAGCTAGTTTTATAAAGTCTTTATAATTACCTCTCTCCTTAATTAATATTTTAATAGCTTTTACTATAGTTATTATTTACTTTATACTTTAATAGTAATAAGCTAGTATTATATTATGAATTAATAATACTCTTTATATATATAGTAATTATAATTACTTTATCTTTTTTAAAGTAAATTATTTATTATTTATTATCTTTTTTATTATACTTATAATAATTTAACTAATATTACCTAAGACTATACTATAAATAAATGAATAATATATTTATTAAATTACTTATAAATAAGTTATAACTTTATAAATATTACCTTTTTAGATTTACTGTTATAATATTACTATTTCTATAACTTATTTTTTTTTTATATTATATATTTATACTTTCTTATTAGTTTTTATTTATTATATTATGTTTCATTATTAAGCTTATATATTATATCTATATATATTATCTATATATAAGTTATAATAAACATTAAGTTAATTTATTTTTTAAGCTTACTTTTATAGTTATTTACTATATATATATATATAAATTATTTTAAAGTAGGAAATATAAGGTATTATATTATTATATATAATATAATAAATATAATAATTTATATTTTAAACTATATCTTTTTATTTTAAATGTCTTACGTTTTTATTAATAATATTTTAAGTTTTAGCTATAATGTAGAGGTTTTAAAATAACTTTTTATTTATTTATAAATAGCTTAAACTATTTATAAATATAAAGGAAATAAAATCTATAATAATTATAAATAATAAGAATTTATTTATTTATTTATTTACTCTAAGGGGCATAGAGCCCTTAGCTAGTACCTTATTTTAGTAATTTATATAGAAAAAACCTTAAAATAAAGGGGAAAATCTATATATAGTAATAGGTATAAATATTAAAAAGGCTTAAATTAAGCTTTAAATAGTATTTATTATAAAAATTAATATACTATTAACTAAGCTTTAGCTATAGTTATTAAAAGAAGTTTAATAAAAGGTATAAGTAATATATATAAAAAAGTATATAAAAATATATTAAATTTAAAGGGAGGGGGTAAGGACTTTATAAACCTAAGTTAAGCTTTATTTAAAGCTAAGTTAAGTTATTAAAAGAGATATAATATACTAGCTATACACTATAAAATATAAAGTAATATAAAAGGGTATAAAAAGTTATAAAAGGTTATAAGTTATAATATAGCTATATTATTAATTTAAAGGCATATTAATTATTAAATTAAGTAATTATTATACACTAAATTATTAAAAGTTATTAATTTAATAAATATTAAATATAGAATTAAATTAAGCTTTAATAATAAATAATATAAATATAGTATAATAGTAAAATAGTAGTTATTGATTACTTAAATAGGTTTAATATACTAATAAATAATTTAGTAAGTAATTTAAAGTATTGCTTTTTTTTTATAAATAAAGGGAACTTTTTTGAAGGTTTTTTCTCTTTTTCTCTCTTTTTTTCTTTATATTTAAATAAAAATTATAAATACCCCTTTCTCTTTTAAAGTTTAATATAAAGCTATTTTAATTTATATATTAAAGCTAGCTTAAACCTTTAATATTATATTAATTTTAAGTAATAAAAAAAATAGCTAATTAATTAAAAATTAAAGGCTTTTTAATAAGTTTTTAGTCTTTTTTTATATTTATTTAAGCCTTAACTTTAATTTATATAAGGTATAAAGTAAGTATACCTTTACTCTCTTTACTTTAATAAAATAAAAGACCTTAATATATACTACTATAATTAATTTAGTAAGTATTTAACTTAAGCTTATAATAATACTATAGCTAACTTAAATTTTAAATATTAGTTTAAACTATTATAAATATATATAGTTTAATAAAGTATATTTAATAAGTTTTTAAAGTTTAATATAAAGCTGAATTAAATATTAATTAAAATAGGCCTTATTTAATTTAATAATAGTTTATAATATAATATAAAAGGTTTTTAACTTTTAAATATAGTATAATTTAAATTATTTTATAAAGTTTAATATAAGTTTAATTTAACCTTTAAATAAAGGTATAGTAATAGCTAACTTTATATAGTATAATTTATATAAAGTTATTTAATAAATAGCTTAATACTTTATTAATATTAAAGTAGCTTTAATATAAAGCTTAAGTTAAGCCTTTATTATAATTATTATATATAGTAGCGTTTATAAATATAAAATACTAGCCTATATAAGCTATATTATTAATATATTAAAGTAATATAATAAGCTAATAAAGTAGTTTTTAATAAAAGTAATTAATATTTATAGTAATATTATATTAAAAAAAAGTAAAAAAAAGGGAAAAAAAAAGAAAAAAGAGAAGTAAAGGAAAAAAAAGGCTAAAGTATGGGCTATAATAAAAGAAAGATAAAGATATATAGGTAGCCCTATAGTTAGCTTTATAGCTATTAAGCTAAAAGTTTTTTTTTATTTTTTATTTTCTTTTTTTCTTTTTTTATTATTTTTTAAAAAGTTTTAATAAAATAAAATAAAATAATATATAGTTTAATATAGTTATATATTAATATTAATATAAATACTAAGGTATAATATAATAGTAGTTTAAAGTAGTAAAGATAAAGTAATAAAAAAGCTTATATTAAGCTTATATTAAAGATTAAAAGATATTATTATTTATTACTATTTATTTTATAAAGTAAAGGTAAGTTAAAAGTATAGAAAGTAATTAATTTTAAAGAGCTACTTTATTAAATATTATATAAAATTAAATTAGTTAAAAGTAATATAAATTTCTTTTAAGTTTTAAATTAAACTTACTTTAAACCTTAAAAGGTAAAAATAATTATATTTAAAGTATTAAAAAATAAAGTAGTAAATATCTTTATAATTACTTTAATAGTAATATATTAATAAATATATATTAAAAATATAATAAAAGTAAAGAAAGGAGTTAAAGTTAATCTTTTTAATATAAAGCTAAATTAAAGTTAATAATTTAAATTTAATAAAATAATAATAAAGTTAAAGTACTTTTTTTTTAAAGTAAAAGTTTAAATTTTATTTAATTATAATAAAGTATTAATTTAAATATTAATAAGCTATTAAAGCTTATTCTTAAAGCTATTACTTTTTTTAATTTAATTTTAATATTTTAAATATAAAGAATATAGTAAAGTTTAATAAAGGCTAAGTTAAAAGTAGTGTATAATTAATATAAAGTTATTTTTTATATTAAGCACTATATTAAAGGTAGGTTATTATTAAAGTATAGGCTATTTAAATTTTATTAACTATTTTATTTACCTTAATTTTATTATAAAATTATTAAGTATAATAGTTAAAGTATAAATTTAAAGAGAGAATTACTACTTTAATTTTAATTAAAAATTATAGTATAGCTTTATAAATATTAATAATAATATAAAGGTATTAAATTTACTTTATAATAAAAGCTTTAATAATACCTTTAGCTATACCTTTATATTTAATTAAAGTATAATATAAGTTTATACTATAGTTAATAAAGCTTTAAATAACTTAAGTATAAAAGAGTTTAAATTTATATAGTAAGTACTTTTAAATTAATATAAAAAATATAATAAAGGTAAGTTATTATTATATTAGTTTTATAGTAAGCTTAAGTTAATAAGCCTTTTATTAAAGTTTATAGTAAATTTAAATATTAAAGAAATAAGTAAACTATATTAACTAAACTATTATAATTTTAAGTTAAATTAGTATTATTATTAACTATTTTTTTTTATTAAAGTAAATAAGTTTACTTTTTTATAAATAAAACTTTAAACTTAATTTATAAAACTATTTTTAATAAACTACTTAAATAGTTTTAAATTAGGCTTAGGTCTCCTTTATTATATAACTATATATTAAAATATTAGTATTATTAAAAAAGCTAAGTATTAATATAAAGTTAACTATTATAAGTTTAATATAAAGTAAAGTAATATAGAGAAAGAAAAGAATTAGAGATATAAAGGACTCTTAAAGGACCCCTATAAATACTATATAAAGGGCTGCTATTTAGCTATTAAATATAAGGTAGGCTTTATATAATATAGTAAAGGCTTAGGTTTAGTGTACTATTTATATAGAGAGATTAGTAAAGACTATTATATAAATAAGTTTTATATAATATACTATATTAAAGGTAGCTAAGATATTAAGCTTAAGGAGCGACTATTACTATATTAAATAAAGCTTACTTTAATTAATATTTAACTTAACTTTATATTAAACCTTAAACTTATTAAATATAACTTATTAAGCTATATATATTTAAAATAGTTTAAACTAATATTTAAAATTTAAATTAGCTATAGTAGCTTTATTATAAATCTATATGAAATACTTATTAAATTAATTATAGTAATAAATATTAAAATCTTTTATTTTAATAAAGTAAAGGGAGTATAAAAATACTTACTTTATACTTTATATAAATTAAAGTTAAAGCTTAATTAAATATAAAAAAAGATTAAATATTTATTAAAAAGCCTTTAACTTTTAATTAATTAACTATTTTCTTTATTACTTAGAATTAATATAATATTAAAGGTTTAAACTAGCTTTAATATAAAGACTAAAATAGCTTTATATTAAATTTTAAAAGGGAAAAATGTATTTATAATTTTTTAATTAAATATAAAAAGAAAAAGAGAGAAAAAAAAGAAAAAAACCTTAAAAAGGTTTCCTTTATTTATAAAAAAAGGCAGTACTTTAAATTATTTATTAAATTACTTATTAATATATTAAACTTAATTAAAAAATTATTAACTATTATTTTATTACTATACTTTATTTAAGCTACCTATTATTAAGGTTTAACTTAAGCTTATACTTAAAGGCTATTAAATTAATAGCTTTAAATAATTTAGTATATAATAATTACTTAATTTAATAATTAATATACCTTTAAACTAATAGTATAGCTATATTATAACTTAAAACTCTTTATAATCTTTTATAACCTTTTATATTACTTTATATTTTATAGTATATAGCTAATATACTATATCCTTTTTAATAACTTAGCTTAACTTTAAATAAAGCTTAATTTAAGCGTATAAAGCCTTTACTCCTTCTCTTTAAATTTAATATATTTTTATATACTTTTTTATATATATTATTAATACCCTTTATTAAACTCTTTTTAATAACTATAGCTAAAGCTTAGTTAATAATATATTAATTTTTATAATAAACACTATTTTAGGCTTAATTTAAGTCCCTTTAGTATTTATATTTACTACTATATATAAGTTTTTCCCTTTATTCTAAGTTTTTTTTAATATAAGTCACTAAAATAAGGTACTAACTAAGGGCTCTATGCCCCCTAAAGTAATTAAATAAATAAATAAATAAATAAATAAAGTTAAAGCTTAATTAAGTATAAAAAGGAATTAAATATTTATTAAAAGGCCTTTAACTTTAAATTAATTAGCTATTTTCTTTATTATTTAAAATTAATATAATATTAAAGGTTTAAATTAACTTTAATATAAAAATTAAAATAGCTTTATATTGAATTTTAAAAAAGAAAAGGGTATTTATAACGTTTAATTAAATATAAAGAAAAAAAGAGAAAAAAAAGAGAAAAACCTTAAAAAGGTTTTCTTTATTTATAAAAAAGAGATAATACTTTAAATTATTTATTAAATTATTTATTAATATATTAAACTTAATTAAAAAATTATTAATTATTATTTTATTACTATACTTTACTTAAACTACTTATTATTAAGGTTTAATTTAAGCTTATATTTAAAAGCTATTAAATTAATAGCTTTAGATAATTTAATATATAATAGTTACTTAATTTAATAATTAATATATATTTAAATTAATAATATAGCTATATTATAATTTAAAACCTTTTATAACTTTTTATAACCTTTTATATTACTTTATATTTTATAATATATAGTTAATATATTGTATCTCTTTTAATAATTTAATTTAACTTTAAATAAAGCTTAACTTAAGTTTATAATACCTTTTCTCTTTCTTTTTAAATTTAATATATTTTTAGATATTTTTTTTATATACATTATTTATATTCTTTATTAAACTCTTTTTAATAACTATAATTAAAGCTTAGTTAATAATATATAAATTTTTAAAATAAATACTATTTAAGGCTTAACTAAAGCTTTTTTAATATTTATAGTTACTATTATATATAGGTTTCCCCCTTTATTTTAGGGTTTTTTTTATATAAATCACTAAAATAAAGTACTAGCTAATGGCTCCATACCCTTTAAAGTAATTAAATAAATAAATATATAAATAATAAATTTATATTAAAAATATAGTAAGAGTAAAGGAAGAAGTTAAAGCTAATTTTTTTAATATAAAGCTAAATAAAAGCTAATAATTTAAACTTAATAAAGTTATAATAAAATTAAAGAATTTTTTTTTAAAGTAAAAGTTGAAGTTTTATTTAACTATACTAAAGTTTTAACTTAAGTATTAATAAGTAATTAAAATATATTCTTTAAGCTATTACTTTTCTTAATTAAATTTTAAAGTTTTAAATATAAAAAAGTTAATAAAATTTAATAAAATTTAATAATAGTTAAATTATAAATAATATATATTTAATATAAAGTTATTATTATTTATATTAAGTATTATATTAAAGGTAAGTTTTTATTAAAGTATAAGCTATATAGATTTTATTAACTATTTTATTTATTTTAATTTTATTATAAAAATATTAAATATAGTAATTAAAGTATAAGTTTAAAGAGAGAATTATTACTTTAATTTTAATTAAAAACTATAGTATAGCTTTATAAACTTTAATAATAATATAAAGGTAATAAATTTATTTTATAATAAAGGCTTTTATAATACCTTTAATTATATTTTTATATTTAATTAAAGTATAATATAAGTTTATATTATAGTTAATAAAGCTTTAAATAATTTAAATATAAAAAGTTTAAATTTATATAGTAAATATCTTTATATAAATATAAAAAGTATAGTAAAAGTAAGTTATTATTATACTAATTTTATAATAAACTTTAGTTAAAAAGCTTTTTATTAAAGTTTATAGTAAACTTAAATATTAAAAAATTAAATTAATTATATTAATTAAATTATTATAATTTTAAATTAAATTAATATTATTATTAGTTATTTTTTTTATTAAAGTAAATTAGTTTACTTTTTTATAAATAAAACTTTAAGTTAAATTTATAAAATTAATTTTAATAAATTATTTATATAGTTTTAAATTAAATTTAAATTTCTTTTATTATATAGCTATATATTAAAATATTAATATTATTAAAAAAGCTAAATATTAATATTAAGTTAACTATTATAAATTTAATATAAAGTAAATTAATATAAAGTAAAAAAAGAATTAAAGATATAAAGGACTTTTAATAAACCTTTATAAATACTATATAAAGGGTTATTATTTAGTTATTAAATATAAAGTAAGCTTTATCTAATATAATAAAGGCTTAAATTTAATATATTATTTAAATAAAAAGTTTAATAAAAACTATTATATAAGTAAATTATATAATGTATTATATTAAAGATAATAAAAATATATAATTAAAAAAGTAAAGTAATATTATTATAATATTATATTATATATATTATTTTTATTACAATAGTAAAAGCTACCTTTATAAAATAATTAATATAATTACTTATTTAAAGCTTTAAAAGACTATTACTCTTTTTAATTATATAAATAATTTATATTATTATTATTACTTTTAAAACTTTATTAATAATACTAAAAAAAAGATTAGTTTTTAAATATTAATATACTTTTTATTTTTAAAGAATTTATTTAATTTATAAAAAACTATAATTTTAGCCTTTTAAAATAATATTAAATAGTATTTAATATAATAATATATATTAAATAAATTTAAGAGAATATTAATAAATAGTTTATTATAAGCTTTAAAGAACTTTATTTAAAGTTTATTAAGTTTAAAAGCCTTTTAATTAATTAACCCTTTAATAATATTATATATCTTTAAAGTAATAAAGTAATTTTTCTTTAAAAATATAGTAAAGTTAAATTAAAAGCTAAGGTTAATTAATATATTATTTATATAAATAATTAAGGTTAAAAAAACTTTATTAAAAAATACTTCTACTTTAATATAATAAAATATAGCTAAAGATATATTATTATTATTATAATAAAGGTTTAAAACTTAAATAGTTTTAAATAATAAATTACTATAAAGTTAAGCTTATTATTTTAGTTTTTAAAGATTATTTTTCTTTATTATTATATTTATTACTATATAGTATTAAAAGCTATATTATGTTTTATAAATAATTTATTTTTAGTATGAAGCTATATTAATAATAGCTTATTAATTTACTTTAATATAGTAATATTACTAAAGTTATTAAATATATTTTATATTATAAATAATATTATAAATCTTAAAGGTTTACTAAAAGTATACTTTAAAGGTATTATAAAGGCCTTTTAATATAAATGAAGTAATAATAATAATAAATTTAGCTATAAATTATATAATAAAAGAATTAATTTAATAAAGGATTTTAAGGACAGCTAAGGTAAAGAAAAGGTAGAAGTAGTATACTACCTTTACAATAGTAAGCGTTTTATTTATTTAAAGCTATTTAAAGTAGTGGGGAGGTTTAGTTGTATTAGTTATAGGGCGTAATAAAGTATTATAATATAGCTTTAAAAACTTTTATAATAATATAAAGGTATTAAGTTTATTTAATAATAAAGGCTTTAAAAATATTTTTAATAACTTTTTTATATTTAATTAAAATATAATATAAGCCTATACTATATATAATAAAGCTTTAAATAATTTAAGTATAAAAAGTTATAATTTATATAATAAATACTTTTAAATAAATATAAAAAGTATAGTAAAGGTAAGTTATTATTATATTAATTTTATAATAAATTTTAATTAATAAGGTTTTTATTAAAGTTTACAGTAAATTTAAGTATTAAAAAAGTAAATAAATTATATTAATTAAATTATAGTAATTTTAAGTTAAATTAATATTATTATTAATTATCTTTTTTAATAAAGTAAATTAACTTACTTTTTTATAAATAAAATATTAAGCTAAATTTATATTTCCTTTATTATATAGCTATATATTAAAATATTAATATTATTAAAAAAGCTAAATATAAATACAAAGTTAATTATTATTAATTTAATATAAAATAAAGTAATATAAAAAAGGAAAAGAATTAAAATTATAAAGAACCTTTAAAGGACTTTTATTAAAATTATATAAAGTATTACTATTTAACTATTAAAATTAAAGTAAGCTTTATATAATAAAGAAAAGGTATAGATTTAATATATTATTTATATAAATAAATTAATAAATACTATAATATAAATAAGTTAAATATAGTAAATTATATTAAAAGCTATTAAAATATTAAGCTAAAGAAGTAATATAATTCTATTATATTATTAAGCTATATAAGTAGCCTTTATTAAAACTATTAAAGCTACTTTTATAAAGTAATTTATATAATTATTTATTTATAGCTTTAAAAAATATTACTTTTTTTAATTATATAAGTAATTTATATTAATACTATAACTTTTAAAACCTTATTTATAATATTAAAAAAAGAGATTAATAACTATACTTTTATATACTTTCTTTCTTTAAGTATTTTACTTAGTTTATAAAATATTATAACTTTAGCTTTTAAAAATAAAGCTAAATAATACTGAATATAATAGTATATATTAAATAAAATAAAAAGTATATTAATAAATAGTTTATTTTAAGCTTTAAAAAACTTTATTAAAAGCTTATTAAGTTTAAAGGCTTTTTAGTTTATTAATTTTATAATAATATTATAAATCTTTAATAAAGTAAAGTAGTTGTTCTTTAAAAATATAATAATATTAAATTAAAGGCTAAGGTTAATTAAAATATTATTTATATAAATAAGAAAAGTAGAAAAGAATTAATTAAAAAAGGCTTTTACTTTATTATAATAAATAATAGTTAATAATATTTTATTACTATTATAATAAAAATATAAAACTTAAGTATTTTTAAAAAATAAACTATTATAAAGATAAGTTTATTATTTTAATTTTTAAAGGCTACTTTTATTTATAATAATATTATTATTACTTAATATTAAAAGCTATATTATTTTTTATAGAAAAATTATGTTTAATAAATAGCTATATTAAAAATAATTTATTAATTACTTTTAATTTAATAGTATTACTATAGCCTTTAAATATATTTTATATTATAAATAGCTTTATAAACTTTAAAGGTTTATTATAGCTATATTTTAAATATATTATAAAAGCCCTTTGAAATAATAAAGTTAGTTATTATAATAAGCTTAATTATAAACTATATAATTAAAAAGTTTATATAATAAAAAGTTTTAAAAGTAATAAAAATAAAGGTAAAGTAAAAGTATTATATAGCTTTAATAATAATAAGTGTTTTATTTATTTATAACTATTTAAAGTAATAAAAAAAAAGTTTAATTATTAAAGTTTTAAAGAAGTAATTATAAATAATAATATAAATAAGCCATAAAATATAATTTAATTTAATAAAGTTTTATTCCTTTAAAAATTAAATTTAAAGATTAATAAAAAATTAAATATAGTTAATTATATTTTTTTTTACTTAAAATATATTATATTATTTTATATTAAAGTATTATAAATTTAAATGACTATTAAATTATAATCTTTAAAAGTATATTACTTTTAAATAAAATATAATTATAATGCTTTTAAAAGAAGTAATATTAATTAAAGTTCTTAATAAATATATAATAATATTATAGTAGTTTTAAAATAAAGTTATAAAGGGGTATTATTTAATTATAATAATAAGTAAAAAAATAAATAAAGTATATATTAATATTGTAAAAGATTATAATATATTAATTAATATTAAACTATATTAAATATAAGGTAAATTTATATTAAAAGTAAAGGTAAAGAACTATTTTATTACTTTAAATTATTAATTAATAAAATTTAAAGTTAAGGTTTAAAAGGTATTTATTAATTATATATAGTTTTTATATTATAATTATATTAATCTTAAATTAAAACTTAAAGGCTAAGTAAATAAATTTTTATATATTTTAATATATTACTTATAATATTATATTTAATTAAAAAGTAAAAGGGTTTTTTATAATAAAAAGGCTAATATAAAGTTAATATAATAGCTAAAAAAGGCTTAAATAGCTTTTTAAAGTTTAAATAAAAAGGGTATAAATATTATATTAAGCTTACTTATTTATTATAGCTTTTTTAAAGTAATTACTATATTTTTATAATAAAGCTTTATTAAAAAGTATTTTATTAACTTATTTATACTAGCTATAAATTTAAACCTTTATTTAATTATTTTTATTAAAAATAATAAATATAAATAATATAATAAAGCTATTAAGCTACTTTAAATATATTATATAAGCTTTTATTTATATATTATTAATAATTAAGTAGTGTTTTAATTAAATAAAGTAAGTATTTAAATAATTAATATATTACTTTTACTTTATATTTATAAAAGCTAAGTAATTGATTTTTAAAGTATATTTAATAATACTATAATAGCTATAATATAAAGTTATTGTATAGTATATAGTAATATAGCTAAATTTAATATTAATATAAATAAAGAGCTTTATTTTATAGTTTTACTTTAGATATTCTAGCTTTATAAATAACCTCTTTATAATATAGCTTAATAGCTATATTAATATTATTAATATTAAAAATAAAAAAAGCTTATATAATAATATTATATAGCTTTTATATTACTATTTTTATAATATTACTTTTATTAACTAAAGTAAAGTTATAAAAAGTATTTTCTTTACTTATTTAATATATATAGTTAATTAAAAACCCTTTATTTATTTATTTATTTATTTATTTACTCTAGGGGGCATAGAGCCCTTAGCTAGTACCTTGTCTTAGTAACCTATATAGGAAAAACCTTAGGATAAGGGGGAAAACCTATATATAGTAGTAAATATAAGTACTAAAGAGGCTTAAGTTAAGCCTTAAACAGTGTCTATTATAAAAATTAATATATTATTAGCTAGGCTTTAGCTATAGTTACTAAAAGGAGTTTAATAAAGGGCGTAAATAGTGTATATAAAAAGGTATATAAAAATATATTAAATTTAAAGAGAGGAGGGGTAAGGACTTTATAGGCTTAAGTTAAACTTTATTTAAGGCTAAGCTAGGTTATTAAAAGGGGCGTAGTATACTAGCTATACACTATAGAACGTAAGGCAATATAAAAGGGTATAAAAGGTTATAGAAAGTTGCGGGTTATTATATAGCTACGTTATTAATTTAAAGGCATACTAATTATTAAATTAAGTAATTATTATATATTAAATTATTAAGAGTTATTAATTTAGTAAGTGCTAAATATAAAACTAAGTTAGGCCTTAGCAATAGATAATATAGATATAATATAGTAGTAGGATAGTAGTTATTAATTACTTAAATAGGTTTAATATATTAATAAATAATCTAATAAGTAATTTAAAGCACTACTCTTTTTTTATAAATAAAGGGGAACCCCTTTAAGGGTTTTTTAATAAAGGGGCCTGTATTAGGTTTGTATTAAGAACTAAAAGGTGTTATTATTTACTGCTATTTATTCTATAGGGCAAGGGTAAGTTAATAGTGTAGAAAGTAACTAATTTTAAAGAGCTACTTTATTAAGTATTATATAGAGCTAAGCTAGTTAAAGGTAGTGTAAATCTCCCTTAGGTTTTAAATTAAGCTTACTTTAAACCTTAAAAGGCAGAGGTAGTTATATTTAAGGTATTAAAAAATAAGGTAGTAAATGTCTTTATAGTTACTTTAATAGTAGTATATTAGTAAGTTTATATTAAAAATATAGTAAAAGTAAAGAAAGGAGTTAAAGCTAATCTTTTTAATATAAAGTTAAACTAAGGTTAATAATTTAAACTTAATAAAGTAGTAATAAAGTTAAAGTATTTTTTTTTTAAAGTAAAAGTTTAGGTTTTATTTAACTATAGTAAGGTATTAACTTAAGTATTAATAGGTTATTAAAGCTTATTTCTAAAGCTATTGCTTTTTTTAATTTAATTTTAGCGTTTTAAATATAAAGAATATAGTAAGGTTTAGTAAAGGCTAAGTTAAAAGTAGTGTATAGTTAATATAGAGTTATCTTTTATATTAAGTATTATATTAAAGGTAGGTTACTATTAAGGTATAGGCTATTTAGATTTTATTAACTATTTTATTTACCTTAATTTTATTATAGAATTATTAAATATAGTAGTTAAGGTATAGGTTTAAAGGGGGGATTATTACTTTAGTTTTAACTAAAGACTATAGTATAGCTTTATATATATTAGTAATAATATAAAGGTATTAAGTTTACTTTATAGTAAAGGCTTTAATAATACCTTTAGCTATACCTCTATATTTAGTTAAAATATAATATAAGCCTATACTATAGTTAATAAAGCTTTAAATAACTTAAGTATAAAGGAGTTTAAATTTATATAGTAAATACCTTTAAGTAAATATAGAGAGTATAGTAAAGGTAAGTTACTATTATATTAGTTTTATAGTAAGCTTAAGTTAGTAAGCCTTCTATTAAAGTTTATAATAAATCTAAACATTAAAGAAATAGGCTAACTATATTAGCTAAACTATTATAGTTTTAAGTTAAATTAGTATTATTACTAGCTATCTTTTTTTATTAAAGTAAATAAGTTTACTTTTTTATAAATAAAACTTTAGACTTAATTTATAGAACTATTTTTAATAAATTACTTAAGTAGTCTTAAGTTAAGTTTAAGTTTTCTTTATTATATAGCTATATACTAAGATATTAATATTATTAAAAAAGCTAAGTATTAATATAAAGTTAACTATTATAAGCTTAATATAAAGTAAAGTAATATAAAGAAGGAAGAGAATTAAAGATATAAAGGACCCTTAAAGGACTTCTATAGGTACTATATAAAGGGCTACTATTTAGCTATTAAATATAAAGTAAGCTTTATATAATATAGTAAAGGCTTAGGTTTAATATACTATTTATATAAAGAGTTTAGTAAAAACTATTATATAGGTAAGTTTTATATAATATACTATATTAAAGGTAGCTAAAATATTAAGCTAAAAAAGTAATATAATACTACTATAATACTATGCTATATATATAGCTTCTATTAAAACAGTAAGGGCTACCTTTATAAAATAATTAATGTAATTACCTATTTAAAGTTTTAAAAGAGCGTTACCTTCCTTAGCTATATAGATAATTTATATTACTACTACTGCTTTTAATACTTTATTTATAATATTAAAAAGGGAGATTAGTTTTTATATATTAATATACTTCCTTTTCTTTAGTAACTTTTTTAATTTATAAAGGACTATAACTTTAGCCTTTTAAAATAAAGCTAAGTAGTGCTTAATATAGTAGTATATATTAAGTAAATTAAAGAGAACAATAATAAGCGGTTTATTATAGGCTTTAAAGAACCTTACTAAAAGCTTATTAAGTTTAAAGGCTTTTTAGCTAATTAATCCTTTAATTATATTATATATCTCTAAGGCTATAAAGTAGTCTTCTTTTAAAAATATAGTAAAGTTAAATTAAAGGCTAAAGTTAGCTAGTATATTATTTATATAAGCGGTTAAGGTAGGAAAAAATCTATTAAAGAATGCCTCTACTTTATTATAGTAAAAGGTAGCTAAAGGCATACTATTACTACTATAGTAAAGGGCTAGGACTTAGGTAGTTTTAAATAGTAAGCTACTATAAAGTTAAGCTTATTATTTTAGTTTCTAAAGGTTACTTTTTCTAGCTATTATATTTATTACTATATAGTATTAAAAGCTATATTATTTATTATAAATAACTTATTTTTAATTTAAAGCTATATTAATAGTAGTTTATTAGCTTACTTTAGTATAGTAGTATTACTAAAGTCTTTAGGTATATTTTATATTATAAATAGCTTTATAAACCTTAAGAGTTTACTATAGTTACGCTTTAAGGATATTATAGAGGCCCTTTAATATAAAAAGGGCAGTAATAGTAATAAATTTAGCTATAAGCTATATAATAAAGAAGTTAATTTAATAAAGGGTATTAAAAATAATTAGTATAAAAGAGGGGTAAAAGTAATATACTACCTCTATAGTAGTAAGTGTTTTATTTATTTAAGGCTATTTAAATTAATATAAAGGTTATTTAATAATAGTAGTTATAGAACTATAATTATAAAAGGTAATATAAATAAGCTATAGAATATAGTTAAACTTAATAAGGTTTAATCCTTTTAAAAATTAAATTTAAAGATTAATAAAGGACTAAATATAGTTAATAATACTATCTCTTTTACTTTATATCTATTATATTATTTTACCTTAAAGTATAATAAGCTTAAGTTGCTATTAAATTATAATTACTAAGAGTTTATTACTACTAAGTAATATATAGCTATATTAATCTTAAAGGGGGTAGTGTTAATTAAAGTTACTAATAAAGATATAGTAATGCTATAGTAGTTTTATAAAGAAGTTATAAAGAGAAGTTATTTAGTTATAATAATAAATAAAAAAGTAAATAAAGTAAATATTAATATTATAAAAGGGTATAGTGTATTAATTAGTATTAAACTATATTATTTATAAGCTAAGGCTATATTAGTAGTAAATATAAATAGCTATTCTTTTACCTTAAACTATAAATTAATAAAAACTTAAGCTTAGGTTTAAGGGGTCTTTATTAGTGCTATATAGTTCTTAAATTACTACTATATTAATCTTAAGTTAGGACTTAAAAGCTAAGTAAATAAATTATATTTTCTTTTATATATTTTAATATATTACTTATAGTATTATATTTAATTAAAGAGTAAAGGGGTTTTTTATAATAAAGAGGCTAACTTAATATTAAAGTAATAGCTAAGGAAGGCTTTAATAATACTTTAAAGCCTTAATAAAGGGGGTATAAATATTATATTAAAGCTTAAATATTAGTTATAGCTACTTTAAAGGCGTTTATTATACTTTTAAAGTAAGGCTTTATTAAAGAAAGTATTACTAATTTATTTATATTAGCTATAGATTTAAACCTTAATTTAGCTATTTATATCTATAAAGGTTAGTATAAATAGAGTAGTAAAGCTACTAAGCTAGCTTAAGTATATAATATAGGCTTTTATTTAGTAGTTATTAATAATTAAGTAGTGCTTTAACTAAGTAAGGTAGGTATTTATATAGTTAGTATATTACTTCTACCTTATATCTATAATAGCTAGGTAATTAGTTTTAAAAGCGTGCTTAATAATAGTATAGTAGTTATAATATAGAGTTATAGTATAGTATATAGTAATATAGCTAAATTTAAAGTATTAATAGTATTAATATAAATAAAGAGCTTTATTATATAGTTTAGCTTTAAATATTTTAGCTTTATAAATAACTTCTTTATAATATAGTTTATTAGCTATATTAATATCTTTAATTTTAAAGATAAAGGGGGCTTATATTATAATACTATAAGGTTTTTATACTATAACTTTAGTAATACTACTGCTATTAATAAAGGTAAAGTAGTAAAAAATATCTTCTTTAATAACCTAATATATATAATAAATAGGGAATTCTTTAATAATAATACTAAATACTTATTAGTTTAATATTATATTTAAGCTAAAGGTAGTTTAAACTTATTTTATATTTTTAATATAGAGTTAAGCTATATTTTTAAAGGTAATTACTATATTACTACTATAAAGGTGCTTTATAGCTACTATAGTGTCTTTATTTATAGCTTTATTAATAGTGTAAATAATATCTTTTAAACTATATTATTTAACTACTTTATTAATTAAGTTACCTTTAATAATAGTCTCTTTATAAATATAAAGTAATACTACTATAAAGGTAGTTAAGTAAATAAGCTTAATAGTTATTAAGGTAGCGCTACTAGCTATAATTTTAGTTTATATTATAATTAGTATAGTTCTAAGTTAAATAGCCTTTTTAATTACCCTTTTAACTATTACTTTAAGGTTAGTAGTTATAATTAATTCCTAAGGGTTAGTAGGTTACCTATAATAGGCTTATATTATTTCTATATTAATAATATATAGAACAACCTTTTAGACTCCTTTTAGTAAAAAGGTTAGTATAAGCTTAGTAATTTTATTAGATTTTTATTATAAATAGACTAATACTTAATTTTAAGCTATATTAACTATAGTATTAACTTAGTTTTCTACTATAAACTTACTATAGTAAGTAAAGGAATTATAATAACTTTATAAAAGGCTATAGTTTTTTATATTAATATTTATTATTATTACACTACTTACTATACCTATACTTTAAGCTTAATACACTATTATAAAAGGGGGTAAATAAATATAGTAAAACTTTTTATCTGCTTTTTAAGTTAATCTAAGTTAATTCTATAGCGTTGTTATAGTGCAGGCGAAATCGCGAAAGTTTTTTCAAAATCTATTATAGTTAGTATAGTTTTAAGTTAAATAGCCTTTTTAATTACCTTTTTAACTATTACTTTAAGGTTAATAGTTATAATTAATTCCTAAGGGTTAGTAAATTACTTACAATAAGCCTATGTTATTTTTATATTAATAATATATAAAATAACCTTTTAGACTTTTTTCAATAAAAAGGTTAGTATAAGCTTAGTAATTTTATTATATTTCTATTATAAATAAACTAATATTTAATCTTAAGTTATATTAGCTATAGTATTAACTTAGTTTTTTACTATAAACTTACTATAATAAGTAAAGAAATTATAATAACTTTATAAAAAGCTATAGTTTTCTATATTAATATTTATTATTATTATACTACTTATTATATTTACACTTTAAGTTTAATACACTATTATAAAAAGGGGTAAATAAGTATAGTAAAACTTTTTATTTACTTTTTAAGTTAATTTAAGTTAATTCTATATCGTTATTATAATGCAGGCGAAATCGCAAAAGTTTTCTTTTTTTTTATTAATAGTATATTAATTAATATAATTATAAATTAATTATAAAATAATTTTATATTAATAGTAAATATATATTATAGCTTCTTTATTTTAAATAATAAGTTAATAGTAATTTAAACTTAAGTTAAAAAGATATTTATTAATTATACTTAGTTTTTATATTATAATTATTTTAAAGCTAATATAGGTTTTTAATATTAATTATATAAAATAAGTTTTATTTTATATCTTTTAATATAAAACCTTAATTATATATATTATAAAGACTGTTAAATTAATATTAATATATTTAAACTTATATTAAAAATAAATTATTAACTTTAAAAGCTTTTATAGTACTATACTAAGTTAATATTAATTAAAAGTTAAAAAAGTAAATATAAAGTTAATTAATATACTTTTATAATAATATTTTTTATAAAATAAATTATTAATATTATAGTAGTAATTATAAAAAATAACTTTAATTTATTTATTTTCTTTTATTATAAATTTAAAAGTAATAATTATTAAATTAATATTAATATATTTAAACTTATATTAAAAATAAATTATTAACTTTAAAAGCTTTTATAGTACTATACTAAGTTAATATTAATTAAAAGTTAAAAAAGTAAATATAAAGTTAATTAATATACTTTTATAATAATATTTTTTATAAAATAAATTATTAATATTATAGTAGTAATTATAAAAAATAACTTTAATTTATTTATTTTCTTTTATTATAAATTTAAAAGTAATAAAGGTTAAAAGCTAGCTTAAATATATATTATAAATATAATACTACTATTTATTAATAATATTATATTATAATAACTAAATAAAGTACTATTTTATATAATTTATATAGTATTTCTATATTACTTTTATAAAGGTTAAGTAAAATAATTCTTTAATTTTATAATATTTAGCTTTATATTAACTATAGTATAATATTATATTATATATAGTAATATATTTAAATTAGTAATATTTATAATATTAATAAAAGTAAAGAGTATTATTATATAATTTAGCTTTAAATATTTTTACTTTATAAATAGCTTTAAAGTAATATAATTAGTTTATTACTTTAATTTTATTAATTTTAATAATTAAAAAGTAGTAGTTAAAGGTTGCTTTTAGTTCAAATATAGTTTAGATTTAAGTTGTATTTTTAGTGTAAGGTTTCGCTATATTGCACAAGGTAACGACGGTGTCGCCGCTGCGGAGTCTGCGTGCTGCTAGGTTTTTTTCTTTATTAATTAATGAATTAATTGTTTATTAATAACTTAATAAAGTCTTTTTATTAAATTCAAGTTAAAGAAATAAAGGTTTTGAATATAGCTACGTATAAATTGCTTAATAAGCTCGCTAATGTATCATAATAAATAAATAAATAAATAAATAAATAAATAAATAAATAAATAAATAAATAAATAAATAAATAAATAAATAAATAAATAAATAAAGTAATAAAGTAATTTAACTATATATATATTATAAAGTTATTATTTAATGTACTAATTATAATTAAAAAAACCTATTATATTATTAATAAATACTTAATATTTTTATATATCAAAGTAAGTAGTATTATAATCATTATACTAATTATAATAAATATTTTTATAGCTTATTTTTATTTATAAATAGATTAGAAACAAAAATATAATAAAAGAAAGAATAATTAATAAAGAATTTAAAAAATATTTTTAAATAAAATATAAACGTAAGGAAGTTATAATGAATAATAAAAAGGAACATGAAAGATTTTACAAATAAATATAACTAAAAAGTAATTTAATATATATATTATATATTTTTTTCTAGCTATATAACGTAGTATAAATTTATATATTATTATATATAGTATGTATATATATAAAACATATTAATAAATTTATAATACTTTAGCTACTAAAAGAACTAATATAAAGGAAAAGGTAATTATAGAAATCTAAAAGTTATAAATATAATAATATAAACTTATCTAATAAGAGACTAAAGAAAAATTGGGGTTATGCAAGTGTAGCCTTATAGACACTAAGGAGATAACGCAAAATTGCTGATAAAGTATATACTAAAAGGTTACTTTATTAGCTATTAAAGAAGAATGGGGGCTACCTGAGTGTAGCCTTCTGCGCACTAAAGGGGTATAAGTTCTACTAGTAGCTAGTAGAATATTCGTACAATTGCCTGATTACGCGGTGTGGCGCACGTCCGCCCACGAGACATTCGCTGGAACCTTGACGAGGTCTCCTCAACAGACCCACATGAGCTTCACTTCACTCACGGTTTCACTCTGCTTGTCGCCAATGCACAGCCTTTGTTTGTTTCACACAGCACCTTAGTTTGCTATATATTATTTTCATGGTTTGAACATCACCTAAGAGTCGTGACAAGATGAAATTTTATATCGAGTATGCAATCAAGTACCCGACGTAAACGAAGACTAGAGGACTAAGCCGTCTTGCAGCAAACTGCCGGTTCTGTTTCCGTACCCTCGAATATACCCAGGTTTGTCTCTATATCAAGCAGTCACTTTATTTTCTGTTGCTGACCAGTTTCTTCAATAGAGCAATATGCGTAAGTCATTGTGTCGCAGTGTCCGAAACGTTCTTTCAGTCCCCACTAATAATTATTATTAGGTACATGTGTGATCTCAAAAGTAGAGTTCCCCTGCTTAGTCGACAGATATTGATGACGAATTAACTCAGGGTCTTGTAGAAACTCTGGATGCTGGTGGCCACTGTGTCTTAGAGATGCCTTCAGGGACTGGGAAAACGGTGTCTCTCCTCTCACTTATTGTAGCCTATCAGCAATTCATGCCCGAGAAGCGAAAACTTATCTATTGCTCCCGTGCGTTGATCGTCGCCACGCTAGCCGCAGTATCTTTATCTCATCTATACCCAGTATCTTTATCTCATCTATACCATCTTCTTCCTTTGTTTTGTCTCGCATGAATATCTGGAAAATATATTTATGGCGAATGACTGATTCTTATTTTTTTCAGGTACTATGTCGGAGATTGAAAAGGCCTTGGTTGAGCTAAAAGCGCTGATGCAGTATCGGACTGAAGAACTTGGTCACGAAGAAGACTTTCGTGGGTTGGGCTTGACGAGTCGCAAAAACCTCTGTCTTCACCCATCCGTGAAACGAGAAAAAAGCGGCTCAGTAGTTGATGCCCGTTGCAGAAGTCTCACCGCCGGCTTCATCAAGGAGAAGAGGGAGCGGGGTGAGAATGTGGACCTTTGTGTCTATCACGATGTATGAGAAGACTGTACCCATATATCAGTTTTTATTTTTTCCCGCCATCTGTTATTTTTATCCCAGCAAAAACTTGCAGCTTTATTTCTAACTGGGTAGTATCATCTCTCGATAATGAGCTAATGAAAGCACTAGAACCTTGATCTTTTAGAGCCACATAATCTCATACCCAGCGGTGTTTGGACTTTTGAGGGTATCCTTCGGTACGGGCAAGAACACAAGCAATGCCCTTATTTTACTGCAAGACGAATGGTGAGTCAGTCGAAAAAAGAATATGTATGCAAGCTAATTGGAATCGTTAGATGCAGTACTGTAATGTCATCATTTTCTCGTATCACTATCTCTTGGACCCAAAGATTGCGGAAAGAGTATCACGAGATTTTTCAAGAGATTGCATCGTGGTTTTTGACGAGGCGCACAATATCGACAACGTTTGCATCGAAGCTCTGAGTACAGACATCACTGAGGACTCGCTTCGTAGGGCAACGAGAGGCGCACGAAATCTCGAGCAGAAAATCACGGAAATGCGTCGCACAGATCAAGAGCAGTTGCAAAATGAATATGAAAAACTGGTCCGTGGCTTGAGAGAAACAGAAGAACCTCGACCGGAAGACGCTTTTATGGGGAGTCCAGGTAATAATATTTTCATTGTTTTCAGATGACGGACTGCGGGCTTACAGTTACCACCAGCTTTGCCAGACGATCTTCTTCATGAGGCAATACCTGGAAATATCAGAAGAGCGGAGCATTTTGTTGCGTTTCTCAAACGATTTATCGAATATCTCAAGGTGAGTACCAAATCTCGGGGAAGATGCCAACTCGCACTAAGATGAACTATGCAGACGAGAATGAAGGTGCGCCAGGTTATATCCGAAACACCTCCATCATTCCTCGCCCACCTGAAAGAAAACACCTTTATAGAAAAGAAACCGCTCAGATTCTGCGCTGAGAGGCTTACGTCTCTCGTTCGAACTCTGGAGCTTACCAACATCGAAGACTACCAGCCTTTGCAAGAGGTTGCTACGTTTGCCACATTAGTAGCAACCTACGAGAAGGGATTTCTTCTCATTCTTGAGCCTTATGAGTCAGACACTGCCGAAGTTCCTAATCCTATCCTGCACTTCACGTGTCTTGATGCTGCAATTGCAATACGGCCTGTCTTCGAAAGATTCTATTCCGTCATTATCACATCTGGTACCATTTCGCCTTTGGAGATGTACCCGAAAATGTTGGATTTTTCAACAGTGATTCAAGAGTCTTACAGCATGACTCTGGCCAGACGATCATTCTTGCCTATGATTGTGACTCGTGGAAGTGATCAGGCCTCTATCTCAAGCAGCTTCCAAGTTCGGAATGAACCTAGCGTGGTGCGAAATTATGGAACGCTATTAATAGAATTTTCCAAAATCACTCCGGACGGGCTTGTCGTTTTTTTTCCTTCTTACTTGTATATGGAGTCAATCATCAGCATGTGGCAAGGCATGGGCATTCTTGATGAGGTTTGGAAATACAAACTCATTCTGGTGGAGACTCCAGATGCCCAGGAAACATCTCTTGCCCTTGAAACGTATCGCACGGCATGTTGCAACGGTAGAGGGGCAATTTTGCTGTGCGTGGCACGAGGTAAGGTTTCTGAAGGCATTGATTTCGACCATCAATATGGACGCACCGTATTGTGCATTGGGGTCCCATTTCAATACACGGAATCGCGAATTTTAAAGGCAAGACTCGAGTTCTTGCGCGAGACATATCGTATCAAGGAAAATGATTTCTTGTCTTTCGATGCGATGCGCCACGCTGCGCAGTGTCTTGGGCGTGTGTTGCGTGGGAAAGACGACTATGGCATAATGGTCCTCGCTGACCGCAGATTTCAGAAGAAAAGGACTCAGCTGCCTAAATGGATTAATCAGGGACTTCTTGATGTTGACACAAACCTTAGCACTGACATGGCAGTCAGTAGTGCCAGGCGGTTCCTACGAACTATGGCACAGGCTTTTATTGGAAAAGACCAAGAGGGTATCAGCACTTGGGGATATGAGGATCTGCAAAGACATAAGGAGAAAATGGACTTGGAGAAGATTCGGGAACTGGAAGAAGCAACGGTCGCTCCTGTGGCTGGTGACGACGATTTCGACGAAGTGCCTGACCAAGACATGATGGAGCTGGATGACTTCTAGACGGGAGCAGGCCGCAGTGCGCGCATCAACCAGCATTCCTTGACTACGCTATGAGTTTGCAGTAGAAAAGTCTGAAAGTCACAAGGTATTGATCTGATCGACGCTCTCTAGCTCCTGGTCCAAGAGATGGCGCACGTGTCCAGGGAAGATCGTTTTGTGCCTTTGACTCCCCTTATGGTTGCCAGCGAATATGAGAATGTGATCGACTTTTCCGTCGATCGACTTTTACAAATGCGATGCGGATATTATCTTGACTGTCCCATAAGTGCTTTTCGGATATAGGTATTCCAGCGTACCACGTCCAGACTTTAGACTTTAATTAAATTGTCCATTATCTTTGTACGGGTGGAGGACATTCCGAATCCATGTTGAAAGCATTAGGTAGAGAAAATCGAGACACTATCTGTCGCACTGAGTTTACCATCGACTTTAATACTGATGTGCTTAGGACAAAAGCCATGTTGAGAACTAACCACAAAACCAGGGTCTACAGTCCAATTTCACGGATTCTGGGAATGTGAAGAATTGTTATAAACTTTTAATATTCTACTCATTAATTCATTATTAAGTAAAATGTACTTGTAAGAATTATATAAGTAGACATTAATATAATAGTACCTTGATATACGTACGAAGTACATTATATAGAGAGGTTTACGTAGGAATACTATTGAAAATATAAAATAACTACGTCTAAACTAATATATTAAAATGCGATATTCAAGTAATACATGAGAGTAAACTTAGTTAGGGGTTAGACAAGATTAGTTGTACAATTAAATACAATACAGTAGCTATCACGCATGAAATGTCCTTGATGTGGTTTGCATCTAAGCTACAGTGACGTTCGTGATAATATTGAAATGCTCCAGGCAACTAGACTTGCTCCGGGGGTTTCTTCTAGTCGCGACTTCGGATATTTACAGACAAATACTATGGAAACCCTTTCGCAAGAGACCAGAAATTATCCATTTTTACTCTAGCCAGTACGTCTCTCGCGTCGGCATCGGAATCGCACACCTTCGTGCTCCATTTTCGAAATGCTCTCGCTTTTTGCTCCCCTTCAAATACTAGAGTGCATTGATTTAGTGACATATCTTTCAGAGATCCGTCTGGATTTTCTGGCTGAAGCCAATCCTTTTCTGGCGAACTGCCATTTTCTCGACTTCGCGTCGGAGAGTTTTCAGTCCAGTCGATACGGCCGAGCATTAATTTTTTGTACTTGCTAATGCTCCATGAGCCACCCTCGACAATCACCAAACTGAACTTTGGATGCACGATACAGGTGCCCGACAAAGCCAGCTGAGTAGCATTGACTCCGACCTTGTAACGATGCTGGCCGTTTGCCAAAGTTGTAATTTTGAAAACCAAGATATATATACCTTTATCTGCGTCTTTCAGCTGATTCTTGGCCAACTTCTTCATCTTCTGTTCTTTTGATAACTTTCGTCCCTCATTGGTCTTGACATGATCATCGTGTCTCTGTGCGATTTCGCGATTGACCCTCGCTTCCACGGCCGTGGGATCTTTAACGGCGACTTATATATCGATCAGCAGGCCGTCGTTGTTGGAGGAGCATAAAAGAACTTACCATCGCCCAAGACACGCATCAAATTTCCCTTCTTGACCTTTGGAGGAGGGGCTGGAACTAATCCCAATCGAATCTTAGCTTGACTCTCCTTTAACTCCGCCATCCGTCGCTGACGTCTTATTTTTGCTTGTTCCTTTGGCGTCAAGAACATCGCCTTAGCTTCAGGGATATGCCGGTCTTGTGGTGGCATGAGGGCAACAGGATGCTGGATGTATTCAGTGATGATGCTTTCGGGCCCATGAAGCTTCAGTTCCTCGGTACTTTCAATCCTTGCGTAGTTTGCGCCATTTACCAATCCTTCATCCCACCATTCAATGTCAGGCGGCGAGTCGATTATGAAGTTCTTCTCGACGTCTAAATCTTCGTTTATGCCAGCCTTTCTAGTTTGTACCGCTATCCGCCTCTTCGTAGCCTCAAGTTGAGCTTGTCGACGAATGGCATTCCCCTGTTGAATATATTTGCCCTTATGATTGAATACTAAATGTCTTGGTTGTCGCTGCCTGCTTCCGCCGCCTTGGAAGGGTACCTTTTCGTCAAAATAGGGATTGAGCGACCTAAAGCTCTCCAGAGTACGTTCAGTACCCCGGATATTTGTTGCAAATGAGGTGGTGGGCCTTTGAGACAAATCTTGGAGAACCGGCGGCTGAGTCTGTTCAAAAGATTTCCCTCCACTACTTGGAAGTTTTGAAACCGCTTCCTTAATGGAGGAGTTGGCATATCCCTTCGCCTTGCTTGCAGCCATAGCCGCGGCTACGCGCTTTTTAAGAGCCGCCCCTCGATCAGAGCCCGGCTCTGTTCCCTGTGTGCTCTTTAAAGCATCCCTGCGTCCCGCGTTGCTTGGTATCCTGTGGCTGTCCATTTGACGACTGTGGTGATCTCGTCAGAAAGGAATAAAGGACCTAATGATGTCGCGATATGAGGATGTGACCAGATAAGCTACCTGGTGTCGTTGTTGTCGTTATTGTATCAAGCGACAATTAAAGGCGTAAGTTGGTTAGACGGTTGCTGATGTCAAAACGACCCACTTAGGTTTTAATAGGGAGCTGTTATCCGGCACCCCTCTTTTGTGTATTCGGCACCCTATAGGAAGCTATATTTATCCACAGAAAATATGAGAAAATATTTATAAAGGCAAGTGTACTTATTAAAACTAGAAAAGTATTATAATATATTTATAGAGTCTTTAAAAGAATAAAGAAGATTTTTAAAATTTAATAGTAATTATTAAGGAATTAAAAAGATAATAGGTTTAAGCTAGTACCTTAAAAACTTAATAAGCAAAGTAATAATAGGCTTATTAGCTTTATTAAAAGAAAATAAAGGATATATACTACCCCTTATACCTATTATATTTGTATTAAAACTATCTTTAATAAAATTACTTTAATAAAACTATATTTAATAATACTTTATTAAGTAAGTATATAAATGTATATAAATTAACAAAAAAAGAGAGAGAATAAATATTCCTTCTCTTTATAGTTTATTTATTTATTTGATTACTTTAGAGGGCTAAAGGCCCTTAACTAATACCTCTTCTTTATAACTTATATAAAAAAAGCCTTATACTAAAGAGAAAAACCTATATATAATAATAAATATAATATAATTAAAGGCTTAAGTTAAGCCTTTAGTAGTATTTATTATAAAAATTAATATATTATTAGCTAAGCTTTAGCTATAGTTATTAAAATGAGTTTAATAGGTTATATATATATTATATATAAAGAAAAAAAATAGAATAATGTATAATATTATATAGTAAGTATATATAAATTAGTAAAAAGAAGTATATATACTATAAATTTAAATCTAATTTTACTTAAAGTTAAGTTAAGTTACTAAAAAAGGTATAGTATATTAGCTATATATAAAGTAATATAGAGTAGTATAGCTAATTAGAGTAATATATAAATTATAGTATAGCTATACTGACCTAGGGCGCAGTGGTTAAGCGCTTGGATGACTGCTTGCAGTTGTAGGTTTAAATCCTGCACGGGACACAGGTTTTTTCTTTAAATGCACGTAGAAGTAGGGGCTGTTAGGTATAGATTAGGTAGCTAGGTAAAGGCAATATAGTAACTAATATATTAACTAAAGCTTACTTCTTTTAAATCCTTTCCCTTTTTATATATCTTACTTAAGGTTTATATACTAAATATTGTATTACGCTAAAGGGTTAATAAGAATGCATAATAGAATGTAGTTAAAAATTAACTTAATGTAACTATAAAGGAAAGAAAAGGAAAAGACCCTTTAATGTAATAGGGATTAATTAATTAAGAGGTATAAAGAGGTTCTCTTTTCTTAAATAGCTTAAAGAAGTATAGCTACTATTATAAGTTTTTATATATACTTAATTTAATTAATTAATTAATTTATATTTAAGTACTACTATAGTATCCCCCCTCTTTAGTATATATATACTAAGGTTAATTTATTATAATATCTTTATTTTTTTTTAATATTTTTAAATTTAAATTATTTAATTAATATAATAATTTATTAATAAAACTAACCTTAATTATTTTAATAATATAGTTATAGTTATAGCACTTTTATAATACCTCTAGTTTATTAAGGTATATAGCCTCTTTATATATATTATTCTTTTTTCTTTAAGCTATTATAAATAGTGGTTTTATTTAAATAAATATTTTTAAAAGCTAAATATAAAGAATTAAGCTAATAAAAGGTATTTTTAAGCTATTAATTAAAATACTTAATATTACTAAATATAAAGCCTTACTTTTAAAAAGGACTATATTATATTTAATTAAATTTATAAAACTATAATAATAAAATAATTAAAAAATAATTTAAGTATTATTAATTATTTAATTATAAAGGCTAAGATATTTTTAAATACTTATAATATAAAGCTACTTTAGATTTTATTTTATAGTTTATTAATTTAAAGCTAATTATTAATAAAAATATTAAGTATAATATTAATACTATAAAAAAGCTTTTTAAGTATTAAATAACTATTAAATTATTTACTTCTTTACTTTTTAAAGGGAATTAAACTATAAATTAATTAATTATATTTAATATAATAGAATTTTTACTTATTATAATAAATATTATATTTATTTCTTTTATTTTTTAAAGTTTTTTTTTTTTTTTTTTAGTTTTTATATATAATATTATTAAAATAAATAATATCCTTTAATATATTAAATCTCTTTAAAAGCTCATTAATTTTTTTAATTTTATTTTATTATAAATAAAAGCTTTTAATTCATTATTTTAATTATTTTCCTTTTTTATATTTAATAATATTATTTTTAAAAAATAGCTTTTCTTTTTTTTTAACTTTTTAATTAAAAATATCTTTTTTATTTAAATTTCCTTTAAACTTTTATTAATTAAATCTTTATTAATTAAACTTTTTACTTTATTTAATATATTTTTTTTTAATAAAAAACTTTCGCGATTTCGCCTGCACTGCAATAACGCTAGGGAATTAACTTAGATTGACTTAAAAAGTAAATAAAAAGTTTTACTATATTTATTTACCCTCTTTTATAATAATATATTAGGCTTAGAGTGTAAGTGTAGTAGGTAGTGTAATAATAATAAATATTAATATAAAAAACTATAGCCTTTTATAAAGTTATTATAATCCCTTTACTTACTATAATAAGTTTATAGTAGAAAACTAAGTTAATATTATAGCTAATATAGCTTAAAACTAAATACTAATCTATTTATAATAGAAATATAATAAAATTACTAAGCTTATACTAACCTTTTTACTAAAAGGAGTTTAAAAGGTTATTTTATATATTATTAATGTAGAAATAATATAGGCCTATTATAGGTAATTTATTAACCTTTAAAAACTAATTATAACTACTAACCTTAAAGTAATAGTTAAAAAGGTAATTAAAAAGGCTATTTAACTTAAAACTATACTAGCTATAATATAAGCTAAAATTATAGTTAGTAGCACTACTTTAATAACTATTAGGCTTATTTACCTAACTATCTTTATAGTAGTACTGCCTTATATTTATAAAAAAACTATTATTAAAGGTAATTTAATTAGTAAAGTAGTTAAATAATATAGCTTAAAAAATATTATTTATACTATTAATAAAGCTATAAATAAAGACACTATAGTAGCTATAAAGTGTCTTTATAGTAGTAATATAGTAGTTACCTTTAAGGATATAGCTTAACTTTATATTAAAGATATAAAATAAATTTAAACTACCTTTAGCTTAAATATAATATTAAATTAATAAGTGTTTAATATTATTATTAAAGAATTCCTTATTTATTATATATATTAAGTTATTAAGAAAGATATCCTTTACTACCTTACCTTTATTAATAGTAGTAGTATTATTAAAGTTATAGTATAAAAACCCTATAGTATTATAATATAAGCCCCCTTTATTTTTAAATTTAAAGATATTAATATAGCTAATAAACTATATTATAAAGGAGTTATTTATAAAGCTAAAATATTTAAAGCTAAACTATATAATAAAGCTCTTTATTTATATTAATACTATTAATACTTTAAATTTAGCTATATTACTATATATTACATTATAACTCTATATTATAGCTACTATACTACTATTAAATATACTTTTAAGACTAATTACTTAGCTATTATAAATATAGAGTAGAAGTAATATACTAACTATATAAGCACCTACTTTACTTAATTAAAGTATTACTTAATTACTAATAACTACTAAATAAAAGCCTATACTATATACTTAAGCTAGTTTAGTAGCTTTATTGCCTTATCTATATTAACCTTTATAAATATAAATAGTTAAACTAAGGTTTAAATCTATAGCTAATATAAATAAGCTAGTAATACTCTCTTTAATAAAGCCTTACCTTAAAAGTATAGTAAGTGCCTTTAAAGTAATTATAATTAATATTTAAGCTTTAATATAATATTTATACCCCCTTTATTAAGGCTTTAAAGCACTATTAAGGCCTTTTTTAACCACTACTTTAGTATTAAATTAGCCCCTTTATTATAGAAAACCCCTTTATTCTTTAATTAAATATAATACTATAAGTAATATATTAAAATATATAGAAGAAAATATAACTTATTTACCTAGCTCTTAAGTTTTAATTTAAGACTAATATAGTAATAATTTAAAAACTATATAGCATTAATAAAGACCTTTTAAACCTAAGCTTAGGTTTTTATTAATTTATAGCTTAAAGTAAAAGAATAGCTATTTATATTTACTATTAATATAGCTTTAGCTTATAAATAATATAGTTTAGCACTAATTAGTATATTATAACCCTTTATAATATTAATATTTACTTTATTTACTCTTTTATTTATTACTATAACTAAATAACTCCCCTTTATAACTTCTTTATAAAACTACTATAGTATTACTATATCCTTATTAGTAACTTTAATTAATATTACCTCTTTTAAAACTAATATAGCTATATATTACTTAATAATAATAAACTCTTAGTAGTTATAACTTAATAGTAACTTAAGCTTATTATACTTTAAAGTAAAATAATATAATAGATATAAGGTAAAAGAAATAATATTATTAACTATATTTAATTCTTTATTAACCTTTAAACTTAATTTTTAAAAGAATTAAACCTTATTAAGTTTAATTATATTTTATAGCTTATTTATATTACCTTTTATAATTATAGTTCTATAACTACTACTATTAAATAACCTTTATATTAATTTAAATAGCCTTAAATAAATAAAACACTTACTACTATAGAGGTAGTATATTACTTTTACCCCTCCTTTACACTAGCTATTTTTAATACCCTTTATTAAATTAATTTCTTTACTATATAGTTTAAAGTTAAATTTATTACTATTACTACCTTTTTTACATTAAAGGGCCTTTATAATGCCTTTAAAGTATAGCTATAGTAAACCCTTAAGATCTATAAAGCTATTTATAATATAAAATATATTTAAAGACTTTAGTAACATTACTATTTTAAGGTAAGCTAGTAAGCCACTATTAATATAGCTTTAATTTAAAAATAAGTTATTTATAATAAATAATATAGCTTTTAACGCTATATAGTAATAGATATAATAGCTAAAAAAAGTAACCTTTAGAAACTAAAATAATAAGCTTAACTTTATAATAGCCTACTATTTAAGACTACTTAAGTCTTAGCCCTTTATTATAATAATAATAGCACGCCCTTAGCTACCTTTTATTATAATAAAGTAAAGGCATTTTTTAATAGATTCTTTTTTATTTTAACTACCTATATAAATAATATATTAGCTAACCTTAGCCCTTAACTTAACTTTACTATATTTCTAAAGGAAAACTACTTTATAGCTTTAAAGATATATAATATAATTAAAGGACTAGCTAACTAAAAAGCCTTTAGACTTAATAAGCTCTTAGTAAAGTTCTTTAAAGCCTATAGTAAACTACTTATTAATATTCTCTTTAACTTACTTAATATATACTACTATATTAAGTATTACTTAGCTTTATTTTAAAAGGCTAAAGTTATAGTTCTTTATAAGCTAAGAAAGTTATTAAAGGAAAGGAAGTATATTAATATATAAAAATTAATCTCTCTTTTTAGTATTATAGGTAAGGTATTAAAAGTAACAGTAGTAGTATAAATTACCTATATAGCTAAGGAAAGTAACGCTCTTTTAAAACTTTAAATAAGTAATTATATTAATTATTTTATAAAAATAGCCTTTACTATTTTAATAAAAGCTATATATATAGTGTAGCACTATAGCAGCACTATATTACTCCTTTAGCTTAATATTTTAGCTACCTTTAATATAGTATATTATATAAAACTTATTTATATAATAGTCTTTATTAAACTCTTTATATAAATAGCGTGCTAAACCTAAGCCTTTACTATATTATATAAAGCCTACTTTATATTTAATAGCTAAATAGCAGCCCTTTATATAATACTTATAGAAGTCCTTTAAAAGTCCTTTATATCTTTAATCCTTTTCCTTCTTTATATTACCTTACTTTATATTAAGCTTATAATAGTTAACTTTATATTAATACTTAGCTTTTTTAATAATATTAATATCTTAGTATATAGCTATATAATAGAGAAAACTTAGGCTTAACTTAAGATTATTTAAGTAGTTTATTAAAAATAGTTTTATAAATTAAGCCTAAAGTTTTATTTATAAAAAAGTAAACTTATTTACTTTAATAAAAAGAGATAGCTAGTAATAATATTAATTTAACTTAAAACTATAATAGTTTAGTTAATATAGTTAGCCTATTTCCTTAGTATTTAAATCTATTATAAACTTTAATAAAAGGCTTATTAGCTTAAGCTTACTATAAAACTAATATAGTAATAACTTACCTTTACTATACTCTTTATATTTACTTAAAGGTACTTACTATATAAGTTTAAACTTCTTTATACTTAGGTTATTTAAAGCTTTATTAACTATAGTATAGGCTTATATTATACTTTAATTAAATATAGAGGTATAGCTAAAGGTATTACTAAAGCCTTTATTATAAAGTAAACTTAATACTTTTATATTATTATTAATATATATAAAGCTATACTATAATTTTTAATTAAAACTAAGGCAGTAATCCCCCCTTTAAACCTATATTTTAACTACTACACTTAATAATTCTATAATAGAATTAAGGTAAATAAAATAGTTAATAAGATTTAAATAACCTATACTTTAATAGTAACCTACCTTTAATATAGTGCTTAATATAGAAAATAACTCTATATTAACTATATACTACTTTTAACTTAGCTTTTATTAAACTCTACTATATTTTTTATATTTAAAATATTAAAATTAAACTAAAAAGAGTAATAGCTTTAGAAATAAGCTTTAATAGCCTATTAATACTTAAATTAACACTTTATTATAGTTAAATAAAACTTAAACTTTTACTTTAAAAAAAAAGTACTTTAACTTTACTATTACTTTATTAAGTTTAAATTATTAGCTTTAATTTAGCTTTATATTAAAAAGATTAACCTTAACTCTTTTTTTTACTTTTACTATATCTTTAATATAAACTTATTAATATATTACTATTAAAGTAACTATAAAGACATTTATTACTTTATTCTTTAATACTTTAAATATAACTACCTCTACCCTTTAAGGTTTAAAGTAAGCTTAATTTAAAACCTAAAGGAGATTTACGCTACCCTTAACTAGCTTAGCTTTATATAATACTTAGTAAAGTAGCTCTTTAAAACTAATTACCTTTTACACTATTAACTCGCCCTTACTTTATAAAATAAATAGCGGTAAATAATAACACTTTTTAGTCCTTAATATAGACTTAATATAGGCCTCTTTATTGCTTTACCTCTACTACTTTAAACTGCTAATATATTATACCTTAGTATTTATACTAATACTAATATATAACTAAATTAAGCCTTAAATTATTCTATTTTATTTATAAAAAAAAAAGAGATAAAAGTAAAAAAAAAAAAAAAAAAAAAAAAATAAAAAAAAAATAAAAATAATAATAGAAAAAAAAAAGAGATAAAAATAAAGGGAAAAATAAAAAAAAATAAAAAACCTAAACTTATTAATTATAAGGCTAGCTATAGGGCTATCTATATATCTCTATACCTCTTTTATTATAGTCCCTTCTTTAAACCTCTCTCCCCTTTACTTTACTACTACTATTATTATCCCCCCCCTTTTTATTTTTAAACCTCTTTACTACTACTTTAAAGCTAATATAGGCCCTACTTACTCCTATTAAGGACTGTTTTATTAAGTTATTTTATTACTTTAATAAATAAGTGATTTAGTTTATATAAATTAGTATTTTATATTTAAAAATACTACTATAGCTAGTAGTTATAGTAAGGGCTTAACTTAAACCTTATATTAAAGCTAACTTAGTATTAATAAGGCATTTAGCTATTTACTAAATAACTCTATATAAATTACGCTATATAATATTAATTATTAATACACCTCTATTAAGGGATTAAATTAAACTTATATTAAATACTATAGAATTACTTAGGTTATATTAAGCTTAGAAGTCTATAACTTCTTATACTATATTATAAACTACTACTATATTAAGTAGAGCCTACCTTTAGTTAATATTTAACTTAGCTCTATATTAAACCTTAAACTTATTAGGTATAACTTACTAAGCTATATATATTTAAAATAGTTTAAACTAATATTTAAAATTTAAGTTAGCTATAGTAGCCTTACTATAAATCTATATTAAATATCTATTAAACTAATTATAGTAATAAATATTAGAATTTTCTATTTTAATAAAGTAAAGGGAGTATAGAAATGCCTACTTTACGCTCTATATAGGTTAAAGTTAAAGCCTAAATAGGCGTAGAGAGGGACTAAGTATTTATTAAAGGGCCTTTAACTTTTAATTAATTAGCTATTTTCTTTACTACTTAGAATTAATATAATATTAAGGGTTTAAACTAGCCTTAATATAGAGATTAAAATAGCCTATACTAAATTTTAAAAGGGAAAGGGACACTTATAATTTTTTAATTAAATATAAGGAGAGAAAGAGAGGAAAAGAGAAAAAACCTTTAAAGGGGTCTCCCTTTACTTATAAAAAAAGAGTAGTGCCTTAAATTACTTATTAAATTACTTATTAATACACTAAACTTATTTAAGTAATTAATAACTACTATCCCACTACTATACTATATTTATACTGCTTACTATTAAAGCCTAACTTAGTTCTATATTTAGCACCTACTAAATTAATAACTCCTAATAATTTAGCGTATAATAATTACTTAATTTAGTAATTAATATACCTTTAAATCAGCGGCGTGGCCACGTTATAACCTATAACCTTTTATAACCTTCCGCGCCCTTCTACATTACCTTACATTCTATAGCGTATAGCTAGTATACTATACCCCTTTTAATAACCTAACTTAGCCTTAAATAAAGCCTAACCTAAGCCTATAAAGTCCTTACCTCTCCCCCCTTTAAATTTAATGTATTTTTATATACCTTTTTATATATACTACCTATACCCCTTACTAAACTCCTTTTAGTAACTATAGCTAAAGCCTAGCTAATAATATATTAATTTTTATAATAAACACTACTTAAGGCCTAACCTAAGCCTCTTTAGTATTTATACCTACTATTATATATAGGTTTTCCCCTCTATTTTAGGGTTTTTCCTATATAGGTCACTAAGATAAGGTACTAGCTAAGGGCTCTATGCCCCCTAGAGTAAATAAATAAATAAATAAATAAATATTTTTTTTAATAAAATTAAAAGTATTAAAAATATTAAACTTAAAGCCTTTATAAAGCTATTTAAAAAGACTTTTAATAAATAAAATACTTTTATAAATCTTTAAAGTAATTTTAATATTAATTAATTTAATAATAAAAATATAACTAACTTTTTTAAAAACTTTAAAGCTAAAATATAAACTTTAAAGATTATAAAAGAAAATTAATATTAAAAGTTTAAAAAAGAAATTAATTTAAATTTTTATATTAATATTAAGCCTTTTATAACTATATATTAAAAAAAAAGCTAAAAAAAGGCTTATAATTTAGTTTTAAGCTATACTTTAAAAATAAATTAAAAATACTATTTATTAATTTAAAAACATTAATATAAAATAACTTTAAACTTACTTTAAAACTTACTTTTAGCTTTAAAAATATAAAGCTATTATAATTAAAGCCTTTTTTAAAAATTAAAAGCTATTATTTTTATAGTTTATTAATATATATGAAGCTATTTTTAATAAATTTATTATTAGCTTTATAAATAAATGTTAGGTGTCAATAAAGCGGCTAGGTAAAGGCGATATAGTGACTAGTATATTAACTAAAGCTTGCTTCTTTTAAGTCTTTTCCCCTTTATATATACACTACTTAGAGTTTATATACTAAGTATATAATTAAGTATTAGTAATAAAGAGTTACTATAAGCTAGTTTTATAAGCTCTTTATAATTACCCCCCTCTTTATACTAATGTCTTAGTAGCTTTTACTTTAATTATTACTTACTTTATAACTTAGTAGTAATAAGCTCTTATTATATTGTTAAATAACAATATTATCTATATATATAGTAAGGCATAATTACCCTACCTTTTTAAGAGTAGGTCACTTACTATTCCTTACCCTTTTTATAATTTCTATAACAATTTAAATAATTATTATCTAAGGTTATACTATTAGTAAATATAAACACATGTATTAAATTACCTATAGGCAGGTTATAACTTTATAAACGCTACCCTTTTAGCTATTTCTTACTTTTATAATATCACTGTTTCTATATTTTATTTCCTATTTTTTTTTCTTCTTTTAAATTATATATCTCTATCTCTTTACTAACTTTTCTTTATTATAAAGCTTATAGTTATTAAGCTTTCTTATTATACTTATATATATTATATATATATAAGTTATAATAAATATAAGGCTAATTTACTCTTTAAGCTTACCTTTATAGTAATTTACTATATATATCTATATAAACTATTTTAAGGCAGGAAGTATAAGGTATTATATTATTATATATAATATAATAAGCGTAATAACTTATACTTCAAGGTATATCTTTTTATTTTAAATTCTTTAGGTTTTTATTAATAATTCCTTAGGTACTTACTATAATATAAAGGTTTTAAAATAACCTTTTATTTATCTATAGGTAGCTTAAAATATTTATAAATACTAAATAGAATAAGCCTATAATAATTATAAATAATAATAGTAATAAAGCTAATAATTTTTTTATTTTTAAAAGGGATATATAGAAATCTTTTACCTACCTCTTACTTATACTTTTATATAGTTTTAACTATATTAAGTAGGCTTATTAGTTTATTTATAGCTTTATTAAGGCTAAGAAAAGTATTTATATATAGTAAAACGCTTTCCTTTTTTTTAGCTTTTATTAATAATTTATAGCCTATATATATTACCTTTAAGTAATTTATTTTAAACTATTAATTAGTTTAAATTATATAGCGCCTAGCTTTTTAATTAGAAATTATAAGTATTTCTATTTCTTTTTACTAATATACTACTAACTTTATTAATTAAACTATAAAGCTAAGTTTAATAATTAAAAGTGTTATTTACTACTTTACCTTTACTTTAAAGAGGCTAAATATACTATATAAGTAATAATAATTTATTAGGTTTTTTTTTTACACTAAAGAGGCGCTTAAAGTAGATAGTTAAGGTTTAATTTAAATACTTAAAGAAGGGATAATAGATTATTATACTTTTTAGAATATATTAGAATTATTCTCTATTAGTCTCCCCTCTATTTAGGTAGTGGTTTAGCTATATATTACTTATTTTTTTATTTTAAGTTTTTTTTTTTTTTTTTTTCTTTAATAAATATAAAAATCCTATTTTTCTTTTTATATTTCAGCTAGTCTTCGCTATTTTATAGCTATACCTTTAGCTTTATCTTAGTTTTTCTATAATATACTATAATAAATATAGGTATATTAATATTTTCTTCTACTATTTATTAGTTATATTTATTAGGCTATTCTTTTTATTTTATAAAGTAATAAGTATCTCTTTATATAGTCTTTTTATTATAGATTTCTTTTACTTTATATTCTTTATCTTCTTCTTTTAAATCTAAAATCATTAGTTTTTCCTTATAATTATACCGCCTTTTTTATAGTTTTAAGAGGCTAATATAAAATATATTATAAAGTTATTTATATTTCTTTAGTAGTTTTAAATAATATACCTACTTTTTTATTATATTTAGGATTTAAAACAGTTTTAAATATTTAAGGTTTAGCTTCTTTTTTATATTTTTAATTTTAATATTCTTTATAAATAGTAAAATTATTTCTTTTTTAATAAAGGTTTTTTTTTAGTATCTTTTATTATAATATTTTACTTATATTTCTATTACTTTTCTCTATACTTTTATTAATTTTTCTTAACTTTTATATAGTTTTTATACTTTTACTTTTATTTTTAATACCTTTTCTTTTAAGTTATTATCCTTAATAATTAAATAAAACTCAAAGTAGTAATTAAAAAGTATATAGTTTAATATATATTTTATTATATAATTAACTATATTATTATAGGTAAACTATATTTATAATAAAAGTATAGGCTAAATTAATTAATATTTCTTTATAAAGTATTATAAGTAGTATTTAAAGACTTAATTAATCTATTCTATTTACCTATTAGTTTATAGATAAAATACTATAAATAGTTTTTTCTTTATCTTTAAATAGTAATAAAAATTACTTTAAAATATATTAATAAATACTAATCTTTTATTAAATATTACCCTTTCTATAGTATTAAATTAAAGCTTTATTTCTTTATAATATATCTTAGCTAATTTTACTATATTAAGTGTAGTTATAATTAATAAAAACATTATATATTTAGTATATTAATTTATAATTACTAATATTATATTTACTTATCTATTATTATTATATACCTTTAATAACTTAATAATAAAGTCTATAAAAACTTTAACCTAAGGTTATTAAAGGGTTAATAGAGATTTTAGCTATTTATATAGTTAATGCTATTAAATTATAACTCTTTAGTATATTTTATAGCTTAAAATATATTTTAATACTATTTATTTTATTATTAGTTAATAAAAGACTTAATATAGAAGCTTAATAGTTTTATTTATTTTAAAATAATTAATTAAAGGATTATTATAATATAGCTATAAAAGCTTTTACTATAAAATAAGCTTTTAAAAAATAACTACTTAATTTTTATATAGTAAAAGGCTATTTATATTATATTATTATATCTTTACCTTTCCTTTTAAATTTACTTTAGCTATATTTTTAATAATTCTTTTAAGGTTTAAATTCTACTTTTAAGCTTTTTATAGTACTTTTACTAAAGATTTATAAATCTTTATTATATAAAGGTTAAATAATTTAGTAGCTTTTTATATCTTTTATATATTAATATACTAAATATAGATAACTTTATTTCTAAAATTACTTAGTTTTATTTATAGTTTAGCTAGTATTTTAATAACTACTTTAACTACTTAAGTAATAAAGTAAAGCTTATACCCTTTATTAATTAAAACTAATTATATCCTTAAAGGTATTTTACTAAGCTATTACCTCTTTATAAATAAGTCTTTATTTATAGTACTTAATATTATTTATCTCTATAGCTTAGGAATTATTTCTTTATTACTTAGCCTCTTATTTTTATAATTAAGCCTTCTTAATAAAGTATTAGTAAACAATCCGGTAATTAGCGTGCCCCCAGATCAGCGGCGCGGCCACGTCGCGACCCGCGACCTTCCGCGACCTTCCGCGCCCTTCCGCGTTGCCTCGCGTTCCGCAGCGCATAGCCAGTATACTGCGCCCCTTTTAATAACCTAACTTAGCCCTAAATAAAGCCTAACCTAGGCCTATAGAGTCCTTATCCCTCCCCCTTTTAAATTTAATACATTTTTATATACCTTTTTATATACACTACTTATACCCTTTATTAAACTCCTTTTAGTAACTATAGTTAAAGCCTAGCTAATAGTATATTAATTTTTATAATAAATACTATTTAAGGCTTAATTTAAGCCCCTTTAGTACCTATACCTACTACTATATATAGGTTTTCCCCCTTATTCTAAGGTTTTTCCTATATAGGTCACTAAGATAAGGTACTAGCTAAGGGCTCTATGCCCCCTAAAGTAAATAAATAAATAAATAAATAAATAAAGTATTAGTAAAGTTACTTTTCTTTATTTAATACTTTATTATAAAGTTAAATAAACTTAAAAATATATACTATTTTACTTATTATTTATTGAGTCTTCTTTATATTATAAATAATTATAAGTTATAGTAGTTTAATAATATTTTTACTAAATTATTTACCTTTTTTAAATAGTATTACTAATATTTAAAGGACTTAATTATTATAAAGAGTTTTTAATTAGCTATTCTATAATTTTACTTAATATTTATAAACTTATAAAACTAAAATATAATAAAGTAATATTGCCCTTTATTATTTAGTTATAATATAATACTAGCTATTATAAATATTAAAGCATTTATTTTAATATAAATAAATTAGCCTAGCTAATAGTAATAAAATAAAGGCACTTTTTAAAAGGCTACTTTTAGCTAATTAAATACTATATATTTCTTTTCTTTAAATAAGAATTTCTTAATTAATATTCCCTTTTAGCTACTTTTTATTAATATATTTAAAGGTATTATAATTATAAAGTAGTAGTATATAAATTATTAGTAAAAATTATAGAATCCTAAAAATACTTATATATTTTAATACCTTTATAGTTCTTTTTAGTCTTTAATAGTTTTTACTTACTATTTATTTATTATTATTTTATTAATAAATAAAATAAATTTAAGGAATTTCACTAAGTTTTAGTAAAAGGTATATTTAAAAGGTTTTATATATAATTCCGCTGCTTTTATTTATTTAAAGATTTAATAAATATAGCTAGTATATTCCTTTTTTATTTTTAAGAAAATAAAGATATTATTTAGATATACTATATAAATAGTGTTAATTAAGCCCTTTAAAGCTTAGTAAATATAGCTTTAAAAAGTAGCTAGTGTATTAATAAGTTTAAATAGTATAATTAAGTATTTATAATAACTATATTAAGTATAAAACACTATTTTTTATTTATCTCTTTCTTTAATATAAATTTAATAGTATATATCCTTAATATTAATTTTAGTAAAGAACTTAGCCCTTTAGTAATAATTTAAAATTTTTAATATAAAGGGTAATATATAGTGATTTTTAAATGTAATTTTATTAATACCTTTATAATTTATATATAGTTAAAGGGTATTATTCTTTTTAAGTATAAAGAGTATAAAGGTATTAATAGAGCTTTTTAAAGGTTTTATTTACTTATTTATTAAGTTTTCCTTAAAGTATTTTTATAGAATTTTAAGCTTATTTAAAGATAAAGGGTATATAGATTTATAAAGGGGTAAAGTATTAAGTAAAAGGTTAATTAAATAGTTTATATTTTTAGTAAGTAAAAGTATATTAGCTTTATTAAAAATAAATATATTTATAAAAGCTTTAAGTTTTAAAGGGATATTTAAAGTAGTTCTTTAAAGATTTATTACTTCTTTATCCTTTAGTTTAATATATTAGTTATTTAAAAGGCTTTATAGTATATAAATAACTACTTTATTTTTATATTTTTTAGTAAATTAATAAGGAGTT